>RJWH01002564.1:0-221219 GCA_004363575.1 Solenodon paradoxus | reverse complement strand
GCCCACACAGCGTCTCCCCGGATGGGGTCCACGGACGCTCACAGCCGCAGATGGAAATTCGGTTCCAGGGCGCCGCTCCTGACCCCCTGACAGCCCCACGCAGGTCCCCCGGCTCGTGCTGCCTGGGAGAGACGTCCCACCTTTCAGTCGTGGGGACTGGCAGAAGGGTCCCCAGACATGAGGATGACAGCTCTAGATGAGCCTTCTTGGAGGAAAGCATTAGACCAAAGAAGTCGTGGCTCCGCAGCTGGCTCAGCAGCCTCTGCGCAGACCTGCAGGCCACGTCCTCTGTCTTCACCCTCCGTGCGGCCGGAACGATGCAGCCGGACGGCCGGGTATGGGGGCAGAGGCTGGAATCCGCTGGTCAGGACTTCACCCTGCTGAAGCCGCCGCCTGGTCACACACGCGCACACACACACGCACACACGACCTCCGGCGACTCCGCAGTGTTGTGAATCCCACTAAGTGTACGGTTTAGAACTCAACGGATGCTTTACTCTGTTCATACTGGTTATACGGTCCCTAAGGTAGGTTATTAGAGTTTTTAATTAGTAAAAGATTCATGAATACCATAAAGAAAATATTTTAGAATTTAACGTTTTTTATATTTTATGTACTTATGACTATATATATTACTTCTTTTATTTATAGTTTATATAGATTTTCATGAATTCACGTTGTAAATATCCTTTCAAATCTGTTCATGTTCTGAGGTCTAATTTTAGTGCTTCGAAATGAATGTACTGAAATGCATGTATGTTTAAACCCTATTAACGAATATAGGACTTTTGTAAGTTATTCATTATTGTGACTACCATTATTTTTTAATAGTAAACCATGAGAGAAGGATTTTACTACATTTATAAGTGACTGACACAGTGTGCTATATCTTTTATAAACTAATGCAGCCCAACAACAATTCTTCTGAAAGTTGACTTAATTCCAAGCAATCATTGTTGTGTTTTAATGATTGACCTTAACTTACTTATTGTACTGAGAAATGCTTTTTTCTGCAGCCTGAGCAGATTAAAAACGTCGGGTGTTAAGCATCAGTTTGTAACACAGCTTGAACTGAAAGGATGATCAGGACAGGATGACACTCCCTTAGGACCAGTTTACTCTGTCATATTCTTGTCTCTGGACTCACATAGCTTGTCCTCGGTGACTGGCAGGAGCCAGGAGCTGGGCGTGTTCTCAGCTGGAGGAGACTCGGGGTGAGGGCCCACCACCCAGAGGACCCGTCAGGGAGCCCTGCAGCCCCGCCACGGAGATGAAGGAGGAGGTCCTGACAAGAAAGTAGTGCAACCCTCGTGAAGGCCTGAGTGTTCTCACGCAGAGCATCTTTCTACATTCGTCTGTAAAGAATGGACCTAGTATACATTTTTAGAATCTGATGATATAGCCATTTTTGACTGTATAAGTAGTAAACATATAACTAAACTTTAAAAAATGGAATCCTAAAAAGTCAGCAAGGAAATGTTCAGATCATGGTCCATTATTCTATAGCTGATAAGATATATAGTTGGAAACAGCCTGTCTTTCTACATTTGGTTTTTGCTTTCAATAAACCTGTATGATTCTTTTTTTTTTCTTTTTTTTTTTTTTTTTTTAAGGGAAGGAAGGCAGGTAGGAATGAATTCAGGCAGGCAGGAAGAGAAAGGGTGAAGAAGCAATTTTATTTGTTCATTTTGTACTCCCCACCCACCACCACCCTGGGTCACGAACCTGGGTCCTTGGAATTTATATGATCTATACTCCAGATGGCAGCTTCATGCCTCAGCAACCAGGGTCCACATCAATTGTTTTGTGAACTTCCAGATTATGGAATAAAGTATGTATGGTCTACTTTGAACTATTTTTTTTCTTTAAATCACAATATTACTTGATTTCTTTCAATAAAGTACAGAAGTATTTTCTACTGTCAATTAAAAATACTGACAATAACAAAAAAGAAAATGGATTCCTGCTGACCAAGTCAAAGAAGCAGTAACCCAGACATGAAAAGTATAAATAAAAAGTCATGTCCCCAAGTGCCTTCCCTTGCTGTTTTTTTTTTAAATTACATAATCTTCATGGCAGTTTTCTTTGATAGAATCCTTAGAAGAGTTTGAGACCTAAAAGATAACAGAAAAAAAGGTAGCCAAGCATGGTAAATAGACAACAGGGCAGAGATTCTGCAACTGTACTGTGAGCAAAAGGAAGAACTGCATAATAAACTGAGAAAGAAAACAAGATGATGACACTGAGCCTAAGGGATGCAGAATGTCAAGTCTCAAAAAGACAGAACATTCATTCTCATGATTTCACAATCTGGGCGAGCTTGCCATGTACTTAATGGGAAAGGAGATGAAACCGCCTTTATGGCAAATTGGATGAGAACTTTAATGTGGGATGTAACCACGGGATTGTGACTTCAGGGAGATCAGTCGATCTTCCCTACAGAGGGTCCCTCCATCCCACAATACAGTCAAAACTACTCTGGATGAATCCTGCTCTCTAGAAACTGCCCTCAGCCTGCTGGGGGAAACCAGACATTTCAGACTGGAGCCCCTTTAATTTCATGGTCACCGGTCTCAACAATGTCTCGATAGTGTCTGATGGTGCCTGTTTCCCTGGAAAGCTCTCCCCTTTCTCAGTGAGGACTTCAGAACTTCTCTAAGTTCCTTGAAACAGCTGATACTCCTTCTGCTCCCCAATCAGCCTGAGCAGCACCATCATCTACTTCAAAGAGAAAATAGTGCCAGGAGAAATTTCTCAACTTCTTGGCACCAGACCTTCAAATTGAGCTGCTGACACATGCTTTTCTCCTTCCTGCAGAAGAGGTTTCATTTACAAAATAAGATAAATCCCTCCCTACAACCACGTCAGTGATCGTGTCCCTGCCTCGTGTCCCCAAACATCACTCATCCTCCTAAATCTGCTCCTCCTCTGACAATGCTTTTACAGAGAGATAGAACTCTCTGGAAGGTGTCCTTGACTCCTTCCTCTCCAGTTACCCAGTAGCGTATCCACATCCGAAACCTCTCAAATCTGTCTTTAGATCTGCATCCTGTCACTACCATCCCTAATTATTATCTGCCATCGACTGCAACAGTTGGACTGGTGTCCTCACCTCCACGCTCACTACTCTATTTCATTTACCACCTTGCAGCCTCCAAAATATCATTCCAAAATGATTTTAATGTCATTTCAATTTTATTGGAATCAAATGCAAACTCCTTATTAAGGCTCTGAAGACCTCACAACCTGCTCCTGCTTACCTAGTTTATTCTAATTATTCCACTCCTTGTATGCTTTGCATCAAGCATTTGCAGACATTCACACACCCATTTCCTTTGCCTGGAAGAACTTACTCTCACTTCAGCATTTGCCTAATTCTATCTCAAACTGTAAATGTCACTTCCTTTGGAGGCCCTTCCTGACTTCCTAGACTAGGTTTGGTCTGTGCTGCGCTTCCCTAACATAACATCCATTGTTCTTTGTTAATTTATCTGTGTGCTCAGAAAGCAAGGCTCTGTCTGTTCACTCTTGTAGCACCAGTGCCCCGCACAGTTTCTCTGCAGGCATGAACATTTGTGTTGAATAAAGAAAGTGAATATATATACAGCTATATATATAAAATGTAAAGATAAAAATAGATACAAAAGAAATGTAAGCTATAATAGCATAATTCCTTTTTATCTGGAATGATCTAAATAGTTCCTATAGAATTTATTTAAAGTTAGAAGTATAAATTTAACATTTTTCATTCCTAAGAATTAAATAGATACATTTAAGATACTATTAAAATAAAGATGATTATGATTCAATGATCCTTATATCTTTTATGTTATTTCCAGCCCAAAAAGGTAGGTGAGAAATTGTATTACTCCTGGAGACATCAATGTCCTGTAAAAAAGAATAGTATTGAAAAAGCTAGCCTAAAGGCAATAGATATATAAGAAATTTACCAAAGCTTTGTATAACAAACACTTATGTACATGGAACATAATTTATATTGATACTATGAAATATTCAAAATTATTTCCACTATCAGTCATAGGAAAGAGAAACTATAAATATCCTAAGATGATTTCAGTATACACTTAGTCATGTTTTAATTTTTTTCTGAAAGAAAAAGAGAGCAGCTGGCCTTACAATAATGAGAAAAGGTATTGATAACTAGTCTGTTTAAAAAAAGAAGTGTTTGAAATGTTCATTCAAGGCTGGAATTCATTCTTTATTCAGAGTCTGGCTGTCAGGCTTGAAAAGGAAACAGAGGTTACTGATGTATTCTACAGCCAAGTCATGGAGAACATAAATTAATTCGTTCTTAGTACAACAATGAATAAGGAAGGAAAAAGACTTACCCTTTATAAGGGGGAGTCCTATGCATTCTGTTGAAATTTAGTAAGATTTCTATTAATTGCAGTTATATACCACAAATTAAAAATGCCATAAATTGATTTCATTTTCATTAGCTCAAAGTAGCAAATCCATCTTTAAATTCTGATATTACATGATTAATATCTTAAAGGGTTGATTTGCATTTTTAATTAATTAATCAGAGATCATAAATTCCAAAAGGAATTTCTTGAACTAGAGTTTTAAATAATTTACTTTATGCTTCCTTCAGTAAGGGAGGTAGTTTTTTTTAAAGGCCAGGATCAAGATTATGTAGTAAAGTGAAAAGAAAAGAATAAATAGCAGTAGTAGGTTTACTAAGGGCAAATTTAAAGCTGTATTTCAAGAGTAATGAGAATTTATATGAAATTAAAACACGATCAATTTTGTTCTCTGACTTAAGGAATGACTTCGGATATATTAGTAACTTTCATCTTTTCATCAGATGTCAATTTTTGCTTTCCATTTTCTGCATCATACACACATGCACAAAGCAGTTTTGATGAGGACTACTTATGACAAGCTTTAGGTCAACTGTGTTACTGAGAGGAGGGGAAATTTTTTTAAGCAAGAGCAGTACCTAAGAAGGTAAGATTTTTGGAAGCTTAGCGGACAGAACAAAAAGTATTTCTAAACCTGCTTACAAGACGATAAATTGTGAATTGTTCATTTAAGACAGGGCCACAGCTTTCCTCTGAGTAAATCTATTTGGCGAGCTGGAATAGGTAATAACTGATGAAAAATGACCTTAGTATCACTTGAAGGTAATTAAAAACAGTGATCATACATCAACATGCATTATAAATCTGCAACTTGCAAATAACTCTTAGGAAGTTTTACACACGCATACGTGCGCACACTCACACATGAATATAGAGTTCCTTTCCCTCCAAAGTGGCTGAATTTCATCTCAAACTCCACTGCTGCTAGGTGTTTCCCTCCCCTTCTTCTGTCCCTCCATTATTTTAAGAGGAAGGAGCAGTGTCACAGGAAAGAGAAAAAGCCAGAGGGATAGACAGCTTTAAAAAAGTAGAATATATACAGAATAAAAATCAAATAAATTAAGGACTAAAAAGTGTTCATTAGATTTGGTAAAATGGAAGTAAACAATGACTGCAGCCACAAGCAAAGACATTTATTTCTCCATGATAAACAACTCTTTGGGGTTTGTTTTTTTTTTCTTCTCTATGCTTATGATTTACCTTTTGAACAGTAGCATAATACAATAAGGTAGTCAGTCATTACCCAGTAAACTTCATTCTACTTAGGGCAAAGTGACCTAAGAATGATTCATTTAAAATTTTTTTCATCATGATGAGTATTTAGACTGAAAGGTTATTTTGATTTTAAAATAGATGCTAAATATACAGCCTCTTCAGTTGTGGGCATTTTATCTTCCAGAATCATGAACTATTTATGAAACCTATTGCCAGGTTTTAAAACAGATTCACTTGTATTATTAAGAAATCTTCAAACACTTGTCTCTCTCTCGCTTAGCCACCTTAACTGCTCCAATACAGTCCCATTTATTGTGTTTTTATCTGGCCACAATTGAGCTTTATAAAACTATTAAAAAGGCAGGTGGATATAGCCTTTGACCTTAAACACACTTAGGAAGACAGACTTCAAATTGTGCCATATTTTCTTGAGTTACATTCAACATTACACATTTTTTGTAAGCTTGTAAAGAAACCTCAAATGGCTGATCTCTTATTCTAGGCAAAGCTACACAAAACAAAGCAAATTTTTTGTTTACTGGAGATATTAGGCAATGTTCTTTATATGCAGCCAGTATTGCTACTACAGAACTTAGCTCATCACTCCTCTTCCACAAAGACTACAGGTCTTAGTTATCTATCTAAATTATTCATCAAGTTGAGTCTTTAAAGGAGCACACAGAGGTCTTAAGGAAATCCTGCTCCCTGGCCTACGAGCAGGGTGTGTGTGTGTAGAACAGCACTGACCAAAGGAGCTACGGAAACAGCACAGGATTGTAAAAGACCTAAATGCTAACTCCTGCCCACCCACTGCACTTGAGAGCTGCTGGGGTGAGTGAATACCAACCCCCAGGGGATCAAGGGAACTTACAGGGACAGACTTTGAACACTCTCCTGGATGGGGAGCTGCAAGTATCACCAGAGGACATTTCAAAACCTGTGCTTAGTAGATAGAGTACAGGGATATGCCTGGAAAATTTCAGTTCAGGTTCCAGAAAACAGGAGTGAGAGAGACCCAGTTCCCCCATGTCAGTCTTTAAAGAAGCAGAGGCTGAAAGGCAATCTCACTCCTTGACCAAGGAGTGGGAAGGGTGTGGGAGCAGGGCGAGCAAGAAGAGGACCTATCACTCAAAGGAGGTACAGAGATTGCATGGACCTACCTGTGAGTTTCCTGCCCCGTGCGGGTGAGCTGTGGTTTCCACAGAATTCATAGATCTGTTTGTAACCTCAGACCGTGGTTTGGAGAGCTTCCTATCCGCGTTGCACAGAGATGCCACTCATCCCCAAAGAAGCCAGGACACCGACACAACATTTGTGACCAACCAAAGTGAGCATTCAGAGTGGGAACAAGCCCACTCTAGGGAAGCCAAGTGGATGGCATTGACCATACCAGGACCCAAACCACTCAGGAAGAAATACAATATTAAAAAAGAAAGGAAGAAAGAAAAAGCCACAGTGCTAAATCTAAGAGAAGAAAGCCGTACCAAAAGCAAAGTCACCCCAAAAAGTATAAATGGCCCAAAGAGGATGAAGGCAGGAACTCCCCAGATAACTCCATTAACATTGAATGGGATAAACTAACAGAGCTCTAAATAACAGTTAAAAAAAAAAAAGCTGAATGAGATGCAGGAGGCACAAGAAACAACCCAAAGGCAATTAAAAGATCTCAAAAGAGAAGTGACGGATCAAAGGGAGTAAGTATATCACCAAGGAGATTGAGGCCATGAAGTTCTAGCAAAAATGCTACAGATAAAAACAGTCGAGGGTATAGATAAACATGGAAAGTTTCCTAAGAATACTCGATTGTGCAGAGGAACAAATCTTAGAAATTGAAGACACCATCACAGAAACAACACTCATAGGAGAGAGAAATAAGACTGAGGAAAATGAAGAAATTCTATGAAAAATATCTGTCATCAAGAGAAGAATAAATGTAGGGATCATGGGCATCCCAAACAGAGATGGGAGAGAAAAAGGTACAGAAAACCTACTCAAAGAATAGCAGAGCATTTCCACATCTGTCAGAGAAAGCCATCATGGAGGGCTAAGAAGCAGAACAACCACTCAGTTTCTAAAGATAAAAACACTAACTCATAGACATATCATAGTAAAACTAGCAAAAGTCAACGACAGAGAAACTACTCAAGGCTACTAAGGAAAAGAAATGCAACCTACAAAGGTATACTCATCAGGCTATCATCAGACTTTTCAGTAGAAACCCTGCAGGCCAGGAGAGAGAGGAATGGCATATTCAAAATACTGAAAGACAAAAACAACCAGCCAAGAACTCTACTCTGCAAAACTATCACTCAAATATGATGGAGAAATATAGACCTTCAATGATAAACGAAAGTTAATGGACTCTTCCACCATCAAACCTGCGATTCTGCTATTTGAGAAATCCTGAAAGGAGCCCTACAACAGGGAAAAAGAAAACAATTCCAAGAGTGGTAATAAAGAGAAAAGCAAATGCAGAAAAAAAGGCAGTACCAACAGGAGAGAACAAAAATCACTAATGGGGGAAATAAAAGTGTGGAATACATATAAACATATAAATATGATATGGTTTAATACAAGACTATCAAAAAGATGTAAAGAAAGCAGTAATCCAGAAGACAGCTATAAAACCTAACTCTAAAGAAATACATAGCTGGGAAGTAGGTGAAAGAACTAACACCAAAAACTATAGACAAAAAAAGCAAATAAAAATAAATGGGAACCAAAGCAACAAACTGAAAACAAAGGTTCAAGTGACAGCAATAAAGTCATACATATCAGGTATCACTCTTAAGTGTGAGGGGACTGAATGCACTAAAAGACACAGACTAGCTAGATTAATCAAAACATAGGATCCATCAATATTATGCTTAGAAGAAACTCATGTAAGATCCAAAGACAAACACAGGTTGAAAATCAAAGGATATAGAAAAATGTATCAAAGCAACAGTGATGAAAGTAAAGCAGGAACTGCAATATAATTTCAGACAATACAAACTTCCACCTGAAAAAGCTATCTCTAGGCAAGACAGGTACTACACTATAATCAAGGGGGTGATACATCAAGAAGTAACCATCAACATATATGTGCCCAAGGCTGGAGCATCTAAAAATATAAATACTGACAGAGCTAAAGGCATTGATAGTAATAATAATAGTAGACTTCAATAATCCACTTACATCAATAGATTATCTAAACAGAAAATCAACAAGAAATAAGAACTCTAAATGAAACAATGGAACACATGAATCTAAAAGACACACACAGGGTATTCTACCCCAACAAAAAAGAATATAGTCTTCTCAAGTGTACATGGAACATTCTCAAGGACAGACCACATCTTGGGACACAAAACAAGTCTCAGCAAATTTAGCAAGATTAAAATTACAGAGAGCAGCTTCTCTGACCACAGACCAGAAACTAGAAATAAACTAGAACAAAACTGCAAGAACCACAAAGATGTGACGATCAGATCACATGCTTCTAAACAACTGATGGATCATAGATGCAATGCAGACATCTGGAAGCAAATGAAAATGAAGAGATGAGCTGTCAGAACATGTAGGATGTGGCAAAAGCAGTACTGAGAAGAAAGTTTATAGTGATACAAGCATGCATCAAAAACCAAGAGAGTGCAAATTAAATCTCTACCCTCATACCTGAGGGAACTAAAAAGAGAATAATCTGCAGAAAAAAGGAAGTAATAAAAATCAGAGCAGAAATAAATGAAATGAAAAACAAAAGAAATATCCAAAAGATAAAAAAAGATTAAAGAGTAGTTTCTCTGAAAAAATAACAACATTGACAGGCCCCTAGCTAGACTCACAAAGAACAGAAAAAAAAAACCAAAACCAAAACCCTAATAAGAAGGATCAGAAGTGAAAGAAGTGAGATTACAACCAACAGCAGAGAACCAGAAAAGATCGTAAGAAATCTATTACCAAAATAGGAATAAAGGACATGCCTTACCATAATAAAAGCATTATACCAACAAACTCAGAGTCAACGTAATACTCAGTGAAAAATTGAAACCCTTTCCCCTAATATTTGGAACAAGACAGAAAAGGTTTCCTGCTCTCACCACTACTGTTTATAACACAGTTCGGGAAGTTTTGGCCAGAGCAATAAAGCAAGAAAAGGACATTAAAGGAAGTCAAATTGAAAAACCTATCATTATTTTCAGATGATATGACATTATACCTGGAAAAGTCCTAAAAACTCCACACACACAAATAAAAAACTGCTGGAAACAATGAGTACAGCCAAGTGGTAATATATGAAATCAACATTCAAAATCAGTAGTATTCCTATATACAAATAATGAAGTAGAGGAAAAAGAAATTAAGAAATTCTATTCTCAATAGCACCAAAAAAGATGAAAAACTTACCAATAAACCTAACCAAAGGAGGTAAAAGACCTCTACAATGAAAACTATTAAGACTTTAACAAAAGAAACAGAAGACACAAAGAGATGGAAGAATGTTCCATGCTCATTGATTGGAAGAATTAAAATGGCAATCCTACCCAAAGCAATATACATATTTAATGCAATTCCTATCAAAATTCCAGAGACTTTTTTAAGGAAATCAAGCTAACAATAGTGAAGTTTATTTGGAATCAAAAAAGACCTCAAATAGCTAAAGCTATCCTGAGACGAAAAAAGAACAGTGGAGGAATCGAATCACTCTTCCCAATCTCAAACTATATTGCAAAGTGATGATCATTAAAACAGTATGGTACTGGAACAAACACACACACAGATCAGTGGAATAAAATTGACAGCCCAGAGCTAAAACTAAGCCTATATAAATAATTAATCATCAACAAAGGAGTCAATAATATACAATGGAAGAAGGAAAGCCTATTTAATAAATGGTGTTGGGAAAATTGGAGAGGCAGCTGCAAAAAAATGAAACTAGGTTATTCGTAAGCACTATACACAAAACTAACTCAAAGTGGATCAAAGACCTGGACCTAAGACCCCAAACGATAAAATACTTGGAAGAAAATGTGAGAAAAATAATCCAGGACCTCAAACTCAAAGAGATATTTGGAGAAACAACAGCTACAGCAAATGTAACCAAAGTAAAACTAAATAATTGGGACTACATCAAACTAAAAAGCTTCTGCACAAAGAAATCACCATTAAAACAAAAGGTGAGCCCGCTGACCTTGAGAAAATATTCATAAAACACACATCAGGTAGGAGCTCAATCTCCAAAATATACAAAGAGCTCTTCTAAATATCTCAACAGAAAAAGTAAATAACCCACTCAAAAAGAGGGCAGATGAACAGACACCTATCCAAAGAAGACACACAGATGGTTACAAACACATGAAAAAATTTCTACATCACTCACCAGAGAAATGCAAACAAAACCCACTATCAAGAATGGCCTATATCCAAGTCTAGAAATAACAAGTGTGGAGAAAAAGGAACCCTCCTACACTGTTGGTGGGAATATAAATTTAGTGCAACCTCTCTGGAAAACACTATGGAGTTTTCTCAAAAAAATAAAGAGGGAGTTACCATGTGATCAAGAAATCTCACTCCTAGGCACATACCCTAGAGAGTACAAAATCTCTAAGAAAAATATCTGCACCCCTATGTTTATAGCAGCACAGTTCACAATGGCCAAAACCTGGGGACAACCTACATATCCATCAACAGATGAGTGGATAAAGAAGCTATGGTACATATACTCAATGGAATTCTATGCAACTACAAAAAAAAAAAAAAATGGAATTGTGCCCTTTGTAACACGAACTAGAGATCATGTTAAGTAAAAAAGTAAAATAAGTAATGGGAAAAAAAGAAATACAGTACTGGTTTCACTCATATGTGGAACACAGTGAAATGAAACAAATAGTAAACCCCAGCAAAAGCCCATAGGACACAAGATGATGGCTGTCAAGGGGGATGGAAGGGGGAGAAGCAGAGAAGGAACAAGGCGTGGGTAAAGGACACTAAAACTGGTGGTGAGTGTGGTGTATAATACTCCTAGACTGAGAAATGAGTTCAACATCTTAAATGATTATGGTTTTGTAAACAAAAGAAAAAATAAAATAATTATTATTTAAAAATAGTTATCAAGTTACCAGTGACCTCATATATCAGCAATCTGTTGCCACAGTAATGCTATGTGAAATAATAAGCATTTATTTTTTTTAACTCATAAATTTATAGCTGAGTAGTCCTTTGGCTGAGATAATCTTAATTAGGCTTGCTCATCTGTCTACCATTAGCCTCCAAGAGAGCTAGTGCTTGGCTGAAATAAGATGGTCCCAACTTGGGATAGCTCTCTGAAGGAGGTTTCTGATCTAACAGCCTAACCTAAGCTTACTTTTGCCACATGCTATTGGGCAAAACAAGTTTTAGAGACACTCAAATTCAAGTGGATGGGAGAACAGAACCCACCACTTGATGAGAAGAACTAGAAATTGCACCGCAAAAGGAACAGATGAAGACTGCAATAACTTTTACATCAAACAACGAATACCTCATTTAGTCTTTGCTTCACACTAAATAATCTGATATTAATGTTGCTTCTCCCTTCACCCCTGAATCTGGACTGTATAATCATTAACAACTTTTTTTTTTTTAAAGGAAAGGTACAGGCCGTAATAAAGACAAGCAGGAATGAAGATAAGCAGGCAGCAGGCAGGCAGGCAGGCAAGAAGAGAAAAGAGGAAGAAGCATTTTTAATATTTTTATTTAGTTGTTCGTCTTGGTTGTTTTCCCCACGACACCATCCTGTCCCCCCACCAACACCCGGCCCCAACACCAGAGTCTTTGGGAGGTATGTGGACTGCACTTGGCCAGAGGAAGCAGAATCATCTGCTACTTCACGAGAATGTGCCAACAACTTATTCTGTCACTGACAAAATTTCAAGAATCTGTTGAAGTAAAGGTGTGCTAAAATTAAGACAGCAAATTGAGATTTTTAAGGAGCTGAAAAAAAGTGATATTGTGAACTTAGGGAATAAATGATATAAAAGCTACTGTATAGTGCAGACAATATGAATCTGTATAATTAAGAGAAAATTATTAGCTTAAGTGGTTTTAAAAATTTTTTATTATGAGTATATTTGGTTCCTACTTCATATTATTTGATAAACTATCAGAAATAGTTTTATTCAAAGAACAACACCCATGAACCTTTAAAATGAAACATTTATTAAATCAGACTGTTATTCTTAACAGTTATGCAAGTTACATGTATGTTTATGTCAGAGTATTTCACATGGAAATATTTTAAACTCTTATAGGCAAGCAAAATTGTACCACACAATATGTAAGTGGGAAGGGAGTACTGCTAAACATTCAAATAAGGCAAGTATTTAAAAACAATAAAACAGTAATTTAAAAAATTCAAGCATTCCTTTAAAAGAGAATTCAATACTACAAGCTAAATGTACTTTCTGGGTGTTTTCATATAATCAAGGCAGTGTTTCTCTTTTTAAAACGTCAAGAAATGGAATAAGGCTCATTAATAGATACAGCTGCCCTCAGAATTGGAATCTCAGTTGCTTCCTTTAAATTAAAATTTCACAAAGTGCACAATTAAGATATATCAAAAACTGAATCTGCTACTCTAACAACAGCTGTCCATGCTTAATACTTAGTGGTTTATTGACCAAATTATGTCTTTTTCAGGGAAAAATAAAAAAGATAAGCCACTGTAAAACATTTAGTTTGAAATGTATGCTAATATTTTTCTTAGGAATCAAAAATTATGAAGGAAAGGGGTTATTTATCATAAGAAAGCAAAACACTGGAATGACCAAACATTTTCAAAGAACAAGCACCACAAAGGACATTTGCATTCAGTTTTGTATTATTTATCAATGCATTTTTCTTACTCCAACCAATCAACTTCATCAAATTCTGAATCATCTTCTGAATCACTGTATTCCACAGCAATACGGCGAGAGAGGATGGTGGCAACATCATTTTCAATGCGTTCATGTTTAGCTTCCTGCTCACGTTGCTCCTCTACTTTGCGTAGCTGGATACCTGCCAGAGTAAATCCAAAGCATTCACTGTGAACCAAATACTGAATTCAAGATGTTATTCACCTTTTGTTAATATACATGAGAAAAACTAATACAAAAATAAAAAGATCTATTAAAAAGAATCTGAAGGGATCATATTTAGAGACATGCCATCTTTCCGAGTGTTATCTGTGACACCAGCGGTGAAACTTAGCAGGTATACAGGTGTTAGCTTCGGTTTAGGTAGCCATTATGGTGCTTCCCCATTCACCACCTCTTAAGTTAACCAGGTGATACATTCCTTCCTGTTACCTCTATGATCAAATCAATGAAACAAAGTTGAGTATATCTCTATGGCTCTATTCTCACCAGTACTTGAGGGAAAGGCACTACTATTCATTCTGTACTGCTAGTGCCTGGCATATAAGTGGGTGCTTAGGAAATGCTGGCTGAACAATTGAATATGACAGGTCTTTCCTTTGTTACCAAGGGAGGGATTCTAATCCTTCAAAGGCCTCTGGTAGGGAAAGCACCACAGATAAAAACAAATGGACAACCTTAACACTGCAGAAAATATCATTTTTAAAGGAGTTAATATATGTATTAAACATAATATAAAGCATTTTTACTAAATTTCCATAACATTTAGATCTGATATTTTTTCATTCAATAAACATCTTAAGACTCCCTATTAAGTATAAAAATGAAATGATTAAAAGTAACATTTTCTCAAAAGTGATTTAAAATGGTGTAATAAACATAACCACCTTAAACTTTATAAATAAGGAAAATAGTATTGTCTCAAATATGTAAAACATTTCTAAGGCTACTATAGTAATGTTTTTGATGACCCTAAGGAAATTACCTTTGCGTATTGCTTCCAGAAGTACACTCCTGGCATCACTGATTACAGGTAGCGTTGATGGATGACGCTTTGGCTCAGAAGCAGGTATAACTTGTGATGGAGGAGATGGAGGCATTAATGGAACATGGGGACCTGGGGCAGTAGATGGAGCTGGATGTAGCCCAGAGGGAGGATGAGCAAGAGCTGCAACTGTGACAGGTGATGATGGTCGAATGCCAGGTGGAGGCAGAGGAGGCGGTGGTGGGGGTGGAGGCAGGCCCTGGACTTCACCTTGTGGGAGTGGATGAACTGGTACAGTCTCACATACTGGGGCAGCTCTAGCTACCGGTGGAGAGGGCTGTACTAGAGGAGGTGCAATTGGAGGAGGAGCTGGGTGAAGAACTCCAGGGGCAATCTGAAGAGGAGCCGGAGGTGGTGGTACTGCTGGAGCTTGCAAAGCAGTGGCTGGAGGTGGAGGTGGGGGAGGAACTGGTGGGGGAGGAGTTGAAGTCATTGAAGCTCTCAATGAAGAAGTTGACAAGGCAGATGGAAGAGGTGGTGGAGGAGGTGGGGGAGTGGGGCTCACAAACACAGGTGTCCTGCCTGTAGCTGGTGACTGAGGGCGATTTTCTATCAAACCTGTAGAAGAGCTGAAATGATAGAGATCCTAGAATGTTATTAAATATGAAAAAACCACAAAAAATATGACTATCAGTAATTATATCAAGATAGATACATTAATATGCTTCTACTGAAATTAGAAATTCTTCTGCAGCATTGAGAATAAAATGAGAACTGAAAAGTATACCAACAAGAAAAATTAACATGGGTACTTTGGTATGTACTATTCTAAATGGTCTCATTTTCATGTACAACTTTCATATGCACTCAAGTATATTATGCTTATTTTGATAAAATGCTCAATTTTATAGTGGGACATAAGTCTGTAAAGATTCATATTACAATATTTGTGACAATATCTTACTATTATAATACTGTATACTGAACCTTTTAAGACATTATGTCATTTCAGTTATATCAGTGATAACTAATCTGCAAACAAAATAGAAACTTTATGGTCTTCCTTCCTGAGAATGGAACATCAAATGAGTCTGTAATAGAAGGCTGATAATTTTAACTGAAAACTGTAAAATTTATATTTCTCTATGAAAAATTTTATAATTTCAACAACAATGGACAAAATTAAACTTCAACATAGTTTTACTGAAAAATTATGAACAATTATCTACTTACTCTCAAATTTTCATATATTTCTATTATCAAATTAACATTTATAATCTCATCTTTGGCTCCCATTTCTTAGTACATTCTAAAAATTCTTAATTATTAATATACTATACATCATGTACCTTTAATAAAATGAAATATATTTTAATCTTTAAGTAAATTCTCATTAGCCAAATTTCCCCAGGAGAACGTGTCAGCTTTTATCGGAGGCTGGAAAATTATACCTCATGGGCCAAATCTGACCCTCCTCCCTGTTTTTTGTAAATAAAGTTTCATCAAAACACAAGCATATTCTTGGTTTACATATAGTCTCTGGTTGCTTTCATGTAGTATTGCAAGTTGAGTATTTATGACAAAAACTATATGCCCACAAAGTCTATAATAATGTACAATAATTTATGATTTGGTTTTTTAAAGAAAAAGACTACTTATTCCTGAATAAAACATCATGTGCTTGTCCCAACATACCTGATACAGGTGGGTATGGGCTTTGTATCTCCTGCTCCATGCATTGGTGGAGGGGGCGGTGGTTCATGTGGTCTGACTAAGACCCTTTCCTCAGCTCTTGTCAAAAGTTCACTCATCTGACTAAATGGCAAGGCAGAAAGTGAGTAAGAGCCATCCATATGCTCCACATATGTTTGAGGTCTGAAAAAAAAGATTATCAAGATATTTTTCCTGAGTTATTGGTGAAGTAAATTGTTTTTTATGAGATATTTAAGGCTTATCCCTTGAATACCAGTATTTTAACTACTTTTAAAGACAGTCTTTCAGAAATGTAGTATATCCAACCTGCTTTTAAAACGAAGAATGCTGTTCACATTGCAACCTTTCCTTGCTGATTCAGGTTTATTATGATGATTCTCAGAAATTTTATTATTAATACCAATTCAATTCACTATATAGTATTATATGTACATAGTACTGTATGTATGCATAGTATTACATAATCTTAAAAACAAGAAAAGAAAATAATTAACTTTTAGCAAATTATCTGCCTCGATTTCAGTATTTTCTTTATAATAACGTCAGTGACAAAGAGCTAGAATATGAAAGCTGGAATTTTCTACTGCTAGGATATCTTGTTGTTCTCTTATACCTAAATGACTTCTACAAGTCTTGTACCCACAAGGAAGGCATCCCTGCTACTAGGACCAGAGAGATGACTAACTACGTCTTTTTTGTCATTTTCCTGTTTTCAAAGGAGCTAGGGTATTCAGAATATACCTGAGAAACATGTGAATTAAGATCAGATTTAAGGAAAATTTTAGATATTTTGAGCACGTGAAGATTTGTAATATTTACTGACTGTAGTGAATACTAGGAACACACTTGGATTTAAAAAGTACACAAAGCAAGTTAGAAATTATTGTATTTACACTACTGGGTCAGCAAAAAACATCAAGTACTTAGCAACAGTAGAAAGAAATATCTATAGAACATTAATTATAAAAATAAATTCTTTCAGTCTCTTTTAGTAATGTATATAAATAGTATCTTACATATATATTACTCCTAAACTAGTCCAGGATATTTCATACTTATGGTTTAACAATCTATATGTATTATTCAAAAGAAAACCTTAATTTTTTCCATTAAAAAATCAATAGCTACTTTACATATGTGTCTGTGCATGTCTACACACACACACACACACACACACACACACACACACGCACACACACACGAGTTATATAATTATTGTTACATAGCATCTAAACTCAATCAACTATACTCAAGTAAATTCTTCACAGAGAGATGCTAGTACTGTTAAGGTAGATGTTACTTAGGACCTCTGGCTACTGATGAAGGACCTCTGGCTATTGATGAAGGCAAATTAGCTAACTGTATTTCTGCAATAAGGAATGAATAATTTTGTTTGAAAGTCCTATATAACTGGGGTAGGAGATGTGGCATAGAAAGGAAGTTGGAAAAAGAAAAAGGTATAAAACATAAACTTTCTCAGTTCCTATTTTATATGTAGTGAATCAATAATACTTCAGAAAAACTCCAGATTTCTCTACTATGAAATCCTAGCAGACTCTGCTTGAAATACTGAAACTTCATGAAAGTTGAAACAACCCTGAAGATCATCCTTTCCAAACACCTCTTTCTACAGACGACAAAGCTGAGGTTCAAATATGAAAATAACCCTGCCCAAGATCAAACCAGCAGGCTTACAATGGTCAGGGTTTTGAAATCATGTCTATACTTACAGTAGTTTTCAAATCCAACATTTCACAGAATGTAAGCATTAGAGCTATAGATATTAGAAATAAAGCCAATATTTTATTATTAATTTAAAAAAGAGAAAAGAAACCTTGTTTCAAAATGAGAGGCGGGGCCATTAGCAACTTCGATATGCTTATGTAAAAGATTAGCATCATCTTCAGCCAGTTCTGGACCCTGGGCCAGCTTCTGCCATTCTCTCCGCCGGTCATGAGGCGCTCTTGGCACTTTCTCTGGTTCATGAGGACGGTCTAGATTTTTCTGCTATAACAGATGGATTGAAACAAAGCCAAATGCTGAAATTCTAAGTTTTTTAAAAAAGGTTATAACGATCAAAATAAAATTCAACATCAATACTGAAAGTTATAATAGAAGTAACATAGATATAGCTCATTTGTACATTCAGAGCTAAATTTAATTTATAATCCCAGTTTCTCAACATGTTTAACTTCTAATTAAAATTGATGTACAAAATAAAAAATTGCATAACTAAGTAATAAACAGTGAAGTCAGAAAGATCTTTCAGGAGAAAATAAATCCACCAACTCTATTCCCACATCTATTTGTTTTATAATAATGAGTGAAACTTTTACCATTAATGGCACTATCTCTAACAAAAACCTGAACACTGACTAAAGTTATGTTTTCTGGGAAGTGGCCAATTAGCTAGTCAGTACCATTAAAAAATCCAATTATTCAACTAACACATTAAAACTGTTAATTCAACTGAAGAGCATATTTGAAAAATAAAACAAAAGTGATTCAAAATGTGGGAGAAAGAACAGAAAGGTCTAGAATGGGTGTAATAAAGTCAAATGCCCAAAGAGGCCAAGCAGGGAACATACATTAATGGAGAGATTCAGATAGAAGATGGGGAAGGCAGTGAACTAGACAGCCAATTCTATCTAAGGCATTCCAGTTAAAAAATGTTGAAACCATTGTGTTTGTCAAACAAAATACCAATTACAGGCATAATCTAGGCTGCCAGTCACCAGTTTGTAAACTGTGGTGAGAACAATGGGAGACAGTCCAGTGCAGACATTATGGGGAAAAAGGGAAGTTAAAGATAGCAACAGGGGAGAGGAATGACAACTTTGCCTTCTTCATAATTCTGCCTAAACTCCCATTTTTGTCTCCTCCTGCATTTTCTAATTATTATTAACATGGAATAAAGTAGAACCATGTAAATTTTATAAAAAAGAAGAAAATGATAAAACAGCAGATGGTAAGAGGAATTGAAGGATATAATAACCTTTCTAAAACATTCAGGGCACACTCTTTGGGAAGAAAATATTATCTTAATCAATTTTATCAGTACAGTATTCCTTTGTTCCTTATGAACAGAACATCTTTCTCTCCCTTGGCTGGCCTTACGTTGCTCAAGATTCGCTATAAGCTTTGTTGGAAATGTTTACTGACCCTGTGTTCTGTCTAAAGCAGGTGCTATTTTGTTAGTATAGTGGCTACCCAAACCCTCTGTGCATTCCTGTTACTGCATTTATCACAGCCATATTAGAATAATCTAACTGCTCATATGCCCACCACCATCAGACCGTGATCCTTCTGTGTAGCTATAGTCTTCAGTATTTGATTACATGGCAATAATAAAATAAAAACTATTAAAGTACAGGATTAATAAAGTTTGCTATACACAACAAACCACAAATACACACTAACTTTAATTTTTTAAATCCCTTATAATACCTTCTGCTTCCTCTTTTCCTTCCTCTTATCCTCTGTATCTTGCAACATTTTCTCTTTCCAAAGATCAAAGAAATATGATGGATTTGTATAAAACTTCAAACCTTCTTTACCATCGTCTCTGAAATATTAAATATCAAGTGAGATATATTTAGGATTTCATAATAAAAATAATTTGACTAAAATGTTTTTTCTTACATTCAAAAAAAAAGCACATGTAAAATATTGGCAAAATAAATTAGAATACTGTACCAACAGAACACTTCTCACAAATCAGAGAGAAAATTAAGGAAACTGAAATACTAGGTGTTTTTCAGAGTTGTGTGACAGTACAGCTGGACATTTTTTATCCCTAACTTCTACTAAATACCAAGTTTTCTAAAAGTCCTTTAAAAAATTCTAATAATTACAAATGCGTCTGCCAAGGGAAAAGCCTGAAAGAACAATAATATCATTAGAATAGAGAAGCTATACAAACAGGGCCAATATTCTAATTTGCTTATCACTTTATTAGATCCAAAACAATACTACCTTATAATCAGTCTACTAGTAACAGTGAAACTTAATGACTTGCATACTGACAAATAGTTTCAAACAACTATGTGAATACCATTTATTCAGGATATGTGGTATGTATCTTATCCATTCAACAAATCGTTTGAAAGGACTCCACCAGAGAGGCTAATTACAAATTTTATTTTAAAAAGTAAAAAGTATATACTACTGTGTGTAAATGCTTAGAGGAGTGGAGTGTCTTTTCAGGGTAATAAAAAATGTTAAAATTGAATGTTGTGATGGAGGTACAACTCAGAATTTGCTAAAAGCCACTGAATTTTACACTTTAAATGAGTGAATTCTGTGGTCTGTTATATCTCAATAAAACTATATAAAAGTTTGGAAAAAACATACTACATGCTCATTATGTAAAAATTTAATACATTTGGTCAAGAGTACAAAAGAATAAGCAAACTTAATATTTGTCAGTATGGTGAAATTTTGAACTTTTTATTTATTACTTTTCATGAAATTCTTTTTAATTGAATTTAATTGATTAGGAATTAAATAAAAAAGATAACACTTCTTGTCCCTTTGTATTTATAAGCTTGCCATTGGCTTTTCTTAATAATATTATCAAAACAACACCCAAGAATAAGTCTTGTCTTCTGTATGGTAGAACCTTGGAAACTTACCCAATTAAATAAAGCAAAGGTTTTCTCAAGGTGGTACATAAAGGGGATTCTCTGTATTGGTCAGAAGCCCAGTGAAATAGAGAATGTTTGGAATTTAACAAAGGCAGGCTGCAATCTATATGATCTTGAAGTCTGAAATTAATAACTGGCCTTCTTACTTATTAGCCTACTGACCTATAAGGAGTGAGTATATTGAGAGGTGGAGGCTGTTCACAAACATCATATGTCTCCTGTAATGGAATAGGCAAAGTCTTGCGGTCGAAAAGCTGCTGATCCTGAATTGTAGAACTTCGGAAAGCTTTTCTCATTGTTATATCTTGCAAAGATACTAAAAAAAAAATAAATAAATAAAAAATTATTTTATAAAGATGATTTAACGCAAAGACAAATTCATATACCGTATTTGTTTAAAAGTCATCATGGCTCAAGAGGTTAGACTCATGAAACAGGAGCCATAATTTTATTATTTACTTTTAGAAGCATTTTACTTATTTAGTGTACCCCCCGCTGCCACACACACGCATGCCCACACGCTGGTCCCAGCCATGAACCCTGGCCCTTGGGCTACATGGGGACTGTGATCTAGATGTGGTGCACGGTGCCTGAGCTACCAGGGTGTGCCAGGAGACACATCTGAAATGTTCTGTTATTACATATTGTATCATTTTGTGCCTAGTTTTCCCAATCAGATAGGTTTTAATGCAACCTTTGATTTCTGAGACACAGAAGGCTCTAAAATGACACCTGAAGAATATCTACATTTACTACCAAACAAACCTTTTCCCCCGCCCTCTACTTGCCATCTCTGACCCCTACCAACCTTATATTCTCCTGCTTTTTTCTATTTTTTTAATATATCTATTATTTTAATTTGCTTATACCAATAAAGATGAAAAAGATGACTTTATCAGTGGCATTCTGGTCTAAACACATTACTGACCTCCATGCTAAATGAAAGTTTAAATATTATGTGCATTCTGTGAAGTTAAAACAAACTCTCCTGTACAGAAAATATTTTCACATACTGAGCAATCTGTATTATTGTACTATAAGGCTCTCTACTTAAATATAAGTTCTTGAAAATTCACTCTCTTCTACATTAGTATTTCCAGTACGTAGCACAACCCTATTACATAGATGATGACTTAATAACTTCATTTACTTACTTTCTTTTGCACTGTGTAATATGTTAATAAGATACCTACCAAAATACGACATTCTTAATTCTTAGAATGATTTTTTGATCTTAAAAAATCAAGTGACTTTTGCACTTACTGTAATTTTGAGTGCACAGATACATATTCTATTGCACAGCAAGGTTAGTACTAGCCAATCATAAAAATTCTTAAAATTATTTCCCAGAAACATTCTGTCACCCTCACTAGTAACAGTCCCTCAACAGCAATATTTAGATCCACGCATCAAGTGGAGCAATGAACTTGCCTATGCAATGGCCTCACTGTGCTGCAGTCCCAGCAACCCCGCTGCTGTATGACTTAACGACACACACACCACAGTAAGCTTCCGAGAAGGAAAACAGCCTATTTCCTGCTATGGCTAAAAAGCAGTATGAAAGATGTTAATGAGTACATACTGCTGGTGTGGATGCTTGCACTAATCTTCATTTAATCTTTGTGCCGACTGAGTCAGATAAAAATTATTATTCAATTTTAAACATAAAGACCCAGCACTAGGAAACACATAACCTGCCCAAGGTAAAACGGTCAACAAGCAGCAGGCCCAGGCTGCCCGCCTGGAGACCGGTGTTTTGCCGCAGCACCACACGCTGTTCCACTGGCTCCTGTGAGACGTGCCCATTTGCCGCGATCAAAATGGTCAGTTCTGGCCATTCATTCTCCTACCCCACTTATTAACCACAGGAAGTACATAACCAAGAAGAAACCTACTATTTCATCTTCCAAGACTTTCTCAGTAAAGGATGCAATGAGCATGTAAAGTAAAAAGCACCTTTTCTTCTTCAACTCCTCTCATTTATCCTTTGTCTTACTTGTTAACAGACCACAGTGACAAGCCTCTTCTAGTTACCCCAAGTGACATCTAGTATTATTGAAAGTGTCCTATAACGTAGTAAAGTCAGCACAACATGTTTGTAAATATACTTGAATGTAATTATACAAGGTCTTTGCTTAAAAACTGACTTTTATACTTTCTAAATGATATTGATACTTCTCACAGTTAATACTTAAAAAAAAATACTGATGTTATAGTCTGCAATCTAGCATTATAGTCATAATGTTCTGTGTAAATTCTCAGTTAAAAATATACATTAAATAACTTTGAAAATTCATTTTACCCAACATCCTCGAAACAATTTCAAATTAAGTAGTTTAGCCTTCAGGTTCTGAATTCTTCCCCTATACTCCGCATAATTTTAAAGGAAACTATAAAGAATTCTGACTGCTGTTGGCAAAGTAGGATTTTTTAAAACAGTAAACACATCTCAACTTACTTACTGGTATTTGTATTTTCATTTTAAATTTTAAGATATTTGTTAAAATTTAATAACATTTTGAAACTAAATACATTTATATTTTTGTTACACACAGGAACTATCAGTGTATTTCCATATTACTAGAGGACATGTATTTATAACTTAAATGTTTAAGTTATATAAAAATAATATATTTGAAAAGCCATAAAATGGTTTTTTCACCACTAGCAATGATTTTATCTTAAGAATTTCATTAAGTACAACTAATATACATGTGTATGCTTCGAAGAATATCACCTAGAAAACAACCCACAGTCTGGGACAAATTATTTGCAAACAATATATCTGATAGTGACTTAGATTCAAAATATAATATGTAGAATTCTTAGAACTCAAAAATAAAAAATAGAGCCAATTAAAAAATGAGATAAAGGATCTGAATAGACATTTCTCCAAAGACTCACAAATGGCCAGTTATTTAAAACTCTGGTTTTAAATCCTAGCTCTACTTTTTTCTGTTGAGTAACTTATAAGCCATAAAAAGTTCAAAGTCATTAGTTGTGAGAGAACCAAAAATACATTCTACAAGATGAACTAATAGTCAGTCATAAAAGACCACATATTATTAAATGGTTCTATTCACATGAAATGTCAAGAACGGGAAATCCAGACACAGAAAGCAAATTAGTGACTGGTAGAAGCTGGAGGTGGTGGGGCTTGGGGAAGGGTCGTGAAGAATGAGGATTTGAATGGATACAAAATTTGTTTTAAGGGAGATGAACATTTTCTAAACACGACTGTGACAACAGTTGCATAAATGCCAATATATCAAAACTCACTGAACTGTATACACTTTTAACTTCCAAGTGAATTGACTAGAGAGTATATGAAATATGTTGCAATAAAGCTGTCTTGTTTTGTTTTTTAAGTACTGTTTACACTTCCACCCCACACCCAGATCTATTAGTTTATATTTTTGAAAGCAGTAAAAACTTAGCATGGCATTTTTTAGATTAAATTATGCTATGTCAAAGAAATTGGTTTAATTACTAGGACATTTATTACATCTTTCTACTTTTTGCTTTTTCTAGTGATGTTTTAATTCTTCAAATTACTGTTTAACTTCAATGTTTTACTGCTCAAATTTAGATCTATCATGTAATAGGCAATTTATACTAAAAATGTCAACAAAATATATTTTGAATAGAAGTTCATAAAAAGATTCGTATAAATAATACTCTAGGGTAGACTGAAAATTATGTTTAGTAGTCCCATTTCATTTTGTAAAAAAAAAAAAAAAAAAACTAGAAAGAAAAGTTTGAGAAAAATTAGCATTTAATATATTCTATCAAGGCATAAAATGTTTTATCACTGAAATTTCTACCATTATTTGTCTGTAATGTGGTATTTTGTTTTTTTAATCTGATATCTTGATTCAATCATTGGTGTAAAAATTTTTGTCCTACCTGGCAATTTTGATTTTTCTGGAAATGTGTATTTAAAGTAGAATAACTAGGGTCAATTTTTTCGTGTGTGCCTACATACTAAGTGTAATTATATTCTTAAATGAATCAAATTTAAGAATTTCAGGTAATTTTCAAAGAACATTTTTTAATACAAAAAGTATGCTTACAAATTATAAGGGAGAAAAGAGAAACAGGATGCAGGAAAAGTCTGGCTAAAAAATGAAGAGCTATTTACTATACGACAAGCGGGAAAAAAGCAGAAGCCAAGAGAGTCATGTTAATGGCATTTATAGATAATTCATAGATGTATATACATCGACAGCAGAGTTCATGAGTAAAACAGATATGCATACACTTGTGTTTAATACCGTTCTTAAATATGGCATTCTTCTTACCTGACCTAAAACACACAGGAAAAATAACACAATGTGAATAAACTCACATTCTTCCTCTTTGGGGTCAAGCTGTGTAACACTGACAGATAAACGGTCCACACGTTCTTGTAATGAGTTAACTCTGAAGGAAAAACTGTGTGCTTCATTGAATAGCTCTCCAAATATATCTTCAGCATATTTACCTAAGCAAAAATGAAACACATGCCATAAAATTTAATGTTAATCAGAGATGAATATGAAATAATTTATCAGTTATAAGTGCTGTCCTGATGAATTTGGCATTAATATGGAATTAGTATAAACTTAAATCCTAACCTAAAGTGGGAAACAATAAACTCTGGGACATGTGGTTTTAAATTCTAGCTCTGTCACTTCTTGTTAGGTACTTGCTCTAAAATGGAAATGCTCTATCTGCTTTATCTATATCTAACTGTTGAGGAGTAGAGAAGATTATGACATAAAAGTACATTCAAATAAGATGTCTTTTAACCCTAAACCTGCATTCATAAACAGTCTATGCTAGAAATGAATTTCTGGCCACATGGGAGAATCTACAAGTCCTCATAAGCCTAGATTTGCAAAAAACATAGAATCTGAAAATCATGTGATATTTTACACACTCTCTTGCTCCAGTGTCTTAAAAAACATCATAAATTAAAAATCACTGTATTTTTCCAGTCATGTAAATTTCTGTTCCTAAAAATAAACCAAAAATGATCTTATTCTAAAAGAAGAATAATAGAAATTTCTATGTAGTAATTAAGTCAGGGATGTTTAGATGACCTATAACGAAGAAATATTCAAGTATATTTTGAATTTATATATAAGACAATGAACTCTTACAACATCAAGATGAGTCAATTGCTATCTATCCCTTTGAACAACAACAATAAAAATCAATGGTCTTCCTAAATCAAGACATTTTAAGCCTAAATACACTGTCTAAGTAGCTCAACAATAAGGCTTTATTAAGACAGTTCCTGTGAGAAATACTCAATACTTGTTACATGAATTTATTAATCTCACCAGTTTATATTTGAATAATGCATCATGTTTTCTAAAGCATTTCAACTTTTATCAGTTAAATCAATAAACACTTCTTGAGGGCTCGCCCTATGACAGGCAGGTATTTGACCTACTAAAGATACCAAAAAGCAAAACAAAATTTCTGTCCTAGAAGATTTTATAAACTTTAAGAAAGGAAGTCAGAACTTTTAATCTCTCTATAATTAATTAAATGCATAGTTTTATATATATTTATTCACTCACATACATACAGTCTTCAAAACCAAATTGACTGAAAATATATTATGTGCTAGATAAGGTACCAAACAAACTGTGCGATTAAAAACTGAATGGAAATCATCTAAATGTCTGCCACTGATGAGTTTTGAAGAGAGAAACATTTAAAAAACATGAAAAGTAATTTAATAAGTAAATTTGAATCTTTGCTCCACCCATTTTGTGACTTTGGTTTTAAATTCCTCACCTCTGAAATTGGGATAAAAATACCTTTCAGAAATAAGGTACAAGGAAAGGGGACATATTGAACAAAGGGCCTGGTAGAGCTGCTGAGAGAAGCTCTTACTATGAGGTAAGAACTAGAGGCACAGAGAAAGAAGTACCTGATTTTTGTGTGTGGGATGGGTTTTTAGACATTTCCAGAGACAAAGAGTTTCTGTGGCAGGTAAGGAAAGCATTCAACAAATGTTAGGGATATAAATGTTAGTGACATAGAGATGGAAGAGACATTTTCATCCTTAAAAGTAGCTAAACTTAATACAAGGATTCTTAACTTAAAGTCTGTAGTATCACCTGAAATTATATGCAAGTTTTAAAATGCATTTGCATCTTTTTGGAATGAGGGCCCACAGTTTTTAAAAACATTAAAAAAAAAAGTCTATGCTCCCTTGCCACAAGTTTAAGTGCCAAAGTACTTCAGTGGATAAGATACTCTCCATCCAGTCTTCTTTTCACTCACTTTCCAAAACTACCTCCTTCCTTTCCAAAAAAGGTGAAAAGAATGGTCTTCAATACAACACTGTGTACATACCTGAATTTCAACTAGCCTTACTGAATCTGAAGTTCAATGAACTCAAGAACCTAACAGAGCTCCTTTTTATCTATAATGTCAAAATCTAAATCCTCTCATCTAACAGTCTATGCCTTCCATAATTAGGCTCCATCTTTCCTATGCATGTTATTTAGTCCTATGATCCCCTTATATATTTATTTTTATCTATATTTCTTGACACAATTCTTCATGCAATTTAAAATGCCTTCCTTTCTCATTTCTCTCCATTTCCCAAATTTTCCTATTCCTTTGAAGGCCAAATTAAGTTACATTTCCTTCAATAAGGATCTTCTAACAACTACCTTAATACTATCTCTCTGTTAGTTCTTATAGTCTAAAACTCATGACTCTAAGTCTATAAATGCTCACACTGTTCAGAATGGTTTCCCTGTACTTGTCGCAAGTAAATGGGGTATGTGCTTTTTGGACAAGAACCAAGTAGCTTTATCACAGACCAAAGGACTTCAGTCTTCTCTGTTTACTGTTTATCTGTGAATCTATTTTATCAAGCCAATCTATTTATCCACCCTCCTAGTCATCCACTTTGAGCTCTCAATTTTTCTACCTCTACAAGAAGTAGGCTTATTAGCTCATCTTGGCAGCATGAACTGACTCTATTGAGTAAGAGAAAAGTGTTGGGAAGAGAGAATGTTAAAAGATTCTTCAGCAAATTTAGAGCCCCAATGTCTGTTAGGACAATAAAAAATTTTGTTGAACACAAAGTGAATTACATATTTTCAGTAAATATATAAATATAATAGCATAAAATAGAAGGTCTTCACTATTAAAAAAAAGGCTGAATGCACATTTTTGTGAGGAAGGTCAGAAATATGTCCAACCTCAAATCATGCTGAGCCCTGCAAATTACCTTTATTACTGTATTCTAGCCGTTTTGGTGCTAACAATAGCAGCAAAGTGAAAATCTCAATTACCTACACCAATTTTGGATAGCCTCATTTCAAAGTAATCCAGAAATTATCTAATGTATTAATCATTATTTTATTTTTATTTTTGGATGGAAACATGTAAAATCTAAGTTCTCCTAGCTTAAGTAGAACACAAAATTAAACATAATTGAACCTTTTCTTGAGGACTCAGTCATGAATTGATTATACAAATCAATTAATGTTGTAGACTAGGAAACAATCTTGAAATGTATAAGAATATTGCTTATATGTTAAATGGCCTCTTTCCAGTTGCTTCTTTGCTTATGTCACTTCTTCCTTGGCTTTCAACTACTGCTTTGCACTCGCTTCAGTAAGGTCTGCTTCTGTTATCTCCCCTCACACCTCCTTTTAAAGCTCTGAAGCACAAATGTTTGCAAGCCACATCATCAAACTTGTGTAAGCTATTGAAGTAAAAGTAAACATGCTCTGAGAGAGGGAACAACTGGTTATTTTATGCAGTCTTTAGTGATGAGCTTATTTTATCCTGGCTATCTAGAGGCTTCAAAAATTTAATTCCAGGTTCTCAACTATGGCAAGCGAGAAAGTGGCCAGAGAGCTTAACTGCAGAGTGGCAAACTATTATTACATCTTACTATAATATTTTATGGGTTTTCTCTTTATGAATCTCTACAAAGTGCCTATAATAGTCTCTGATTCCAAATCTGAAGCACCCAAAACCCAATTTAGTTATATAGTATTAATGTCATTTTTATGCTTTTAACATGTACTTTTAAGTAATTATTTTTCATTGAAGTGAAATTGGCTTATAACATTATATAGGTTTCCAGTGTAGTACGTAGAATTATAAATCAACATCTGTATATATATTTCATTATGTTTACCACTGAAAATCTAGTTTCTATCCTTCACATGTATTGTAATATTAACATGCTGGTGCACTTATGTACCTGTGGTACATAATGCGCATTTTATAAGAAGTCTTGCTATGTTAGATTCATTTGTGCTAAGCTACAAAAACGTCAGCAAGCATCTTTAAACACAGCTAGTCGCATATTAATACAATATAGAGAACTCATTTCTTGAAATGTCTCAAAGTGCATTCCATATTGACATTCCCAACTAAGAAACAAGAAAACACTGTTAGCAAATTAGCACAGCTCACTAACCTGAAAGAATTAATTACCAAAAGGGACAAGAAATATACTTAAATTAAGTAAAGTCTTTTTTTCTTACAAGTATTTTATAGGCAATGTAGAAATTTCCTCTTCTTGCCAAGAACATTCAGATGTAACTTTTTATGTTGCACTAGCTGCATTATGTTTATGTTCAAATGATCTCACCTGAACCTAAATGTACAACCTCTCCTTACCTTTGCTAATACTCTTAATTAGTGGCTAACCCCCATCTTCCAATTTTAGATACTTGATAATATAAAGACATTCCCCTAGGTTAATAAAATATACCAAAAGAGAGATAGACTAGTGTCCCAACACACAAATCACAGACACCTCTAAAAATAGTGAAAGGCAATAATAACAAGCAAGTAAAAGCACAACTTTGGCTCCACCATTCTTAGACCAAATGACCATGCTTTTCAGAATAACTTTGTATTCTTCCCACTAAATATCCTACCACCACCACCATAACTAATAACATGAACATCTTAATACCTTAAAGCATAACATTTTGGTTTGCAAGCAATATTTTTAAAGGATGTAAAAGTACTTACTTAGGCTACTTAGTTGTCTAATTATATTTGCCAAGGAAATATTGGTTACACATTCCAGTTCATTTTTAATGCCTCTAGGCAATGCTGTGTGGCACAAGTGCCTAGGATCAATGTTTCTTTTCACTAATGGCATCTTGAGATCAACCTCTGTGCCAGTTCACCTGTAGGAAATGAAACAATAAGTTAACATTACTCATTTTCAACCAAGGCCTTATCTTTCACATTTAATAATAAAATGCTTGCTAGTATGAGATGAAAATGAAGGTACCTGACTAAACTAGAAGTGTATTATCAAATTTACATTTCCACATCAAATGTATCAGGCTTTCCAAAGCTCAGAGATGGAACAGTTCAAGAAGCCCTTACATCCTCAATCTCATCAAAACTGACCAAATCACAATTTAAATGATGTACAAGTTCAACCTTCTTTGAATCACTGGGTTACCACCACTCAGTTAAATACCAGTCCCCCAACAATATGCTTCTGATTTCACTTGCTACTATATATATAAACTGTGAGTAATACATAAAGACAGACAGATTTCACTGCACAAATCACTATTTAATGATGAAGCACATCATGATCAGTGGTCAATTATATTTCTTTCAAAATTAGCTGGTGATTGGTCACTCCTCATCTGCCATTCAAGTTAGATAATCAGAAGAATTTAGCGGAGGCGGACCTACATTGACTTGAAAGAATAAAGTGGTTATGACAAAAAGGAAGATATCCCAGAGGGAGTGTCTCAAGCAAGAAACTTTAGGATATGCAAAAAATTAAAATTTCAGAAGCTGATTCAAATTTAGTAAAAAGGAGTAGGACAGTGTGTCAATGCAAAGAAAAGAACTGCTTGCTAGTTCTGCTATTCTGAGTTATATGAGAAGGTAAAGCACTGTTCAGTTTCTTAAGGTTTTTTTTAAAGAACCAAGAACCACTTTCTAATTGTTTCAAATGTTTTATAGTTTAGTATACTAAATTAATGATAGTTTTACTATTTTTACATTTCCCTATACTTTTATAACACACAATGTTCTGATAAAAATATTTAAAGATCATGGGATAATTTTAAATTTTCCCATTAAGATGGTTTTACATGGTTTTAACTTGTTTGGTTATTTTGTTGGTCCCATATTACTGCGCAAAGTGAGGACTGCCTGTACTTACCCACTGGTAAACAAATGTTATTAAAGGAAGCAATTTATTATTTACTGATCTATGACTACCAAATGAAAAGCTTTAGATAAATCTAATTGCACTGACGTGTTACTTATCTATATTCTTTGAAAACAAACTTTTCAAATGTACCTTATCCCAAGGTCTCAGGTTCAAGACGTGGGCCAGGAGAGAACAACCAATGTAACCTAAGTAAAAATAAAATGCTTCTTTCTCCTCACTCTTTCTGCCTGTTTACTTGCCTTCATTCCTGCCTGTACCTTTCCTTCAGACAAATAAAATAAAAACAAACTTTTCAATGAAAAGTCTTCTCTGACATGTTTCTTTAGCATTCTTGCTACATTTTTTAAATCTTTAAAAATTTGTGCAATATGAAACAAAAACGTACACAAAATTAGAGTTCAATGATTTTTAAGCAAATAGTCATACAAACCCATATAAGAGATAAAACATTGCCTGGACCCTAGAATTCTCTCACTTTGATCCACTCCCCAATAACCCTTGCTTCCCTCCTTCCCAAATATAACTATAATTCTTTTATAAGTATGCATTATATCTCCTGACATTTTCTCCACTGACAGTTAACTCTAGACACTAGTTTTGTTTTGACTGCTTTTTGAAGTTTACAAATGTAATCATATATTATTTTGTGTCATTTAACATTGTAGTTTTAATATATTCATCCATGTTACTTGGCACAGATGTAGGTTGATCATTTTTATTGCCATATAGTATTCCATTAACTACAGCACAATATATATATGTATTTTAATGTTGATGTACATGCACTGTTTCTAATTTGAGGCTATTATGAGTAACACTCCCACGGCCATGCACATACATATGTCTAGTGCACACATTTCTGCGTGGGAATATACTTGAGGAGATCAGCTACGTTAAGGACATGCACAGCTTCAGCTTTAGAAGATGATGTCAAACCATTTCAAATGTATGCTGTACCGCTGTATAGCCAGCATTGTAGCAAGTTTCTGCTGCTCCACATCTTCACAACATTTCATATGGTCAGTTTAAAAATTTTAGCGATTTTTTGAGTATGCTGTGGTAAGCTATTATAGTTTTGTTTCTCCAATCACTAATGAATTTCAGCCCTTTTTCATGTTTATTGATTTTTCTCTTCTGAGAACTCCTTAGTCAATGTTCAGGCTCACTTTTGTTATTTGTTATTTTAGGGCTGGTTTGTGGGAACACTGGTTACGAATCATTCGAAGTTTATGTAACTCTCGTGTCATTACTTCAACTCTCTTGATGTCTTTTAATGAACACGTTTTTATACTCAAATGTGGTGGATATTATTAATCGTTTTTCTTTTAGGTTTAGTATGAAAGCACAGGCTTTAAAATCATTTTCTATGTAAGATCATATAGATGATATTTTATATTATTGATTATCTTGTTTCATCTTGCACTTTTAATAATTGATGTAGAATCAATTTTTTTAAACAGTAGGAGGTAGCTGGCAAATTTCTTATATATTATTTAGCAACATATATTGAGAAGACTATTCTTTCGTCATTGCTCTGTTATAGCCCTTTTGTCGTAAATCATTTTTATATACTTTTAAATCCATTTGGAGGTTCTATATTATTCCAGTGGTCTATCTACCTAGAGTGAATAACACACTATCTTAATGGAGCATTATGGTAAGTTCTGATAACCAATAAGGCAAGTTCTCCTACCGGTTCCTCGAAAATGTCCTGTTTATTCTTGGTCCTTTGTATTTCCATGAGAATTTTAGAATCACATTATCAAGTAAACCTCACACAAACACACCTATTAGGAATCTAATCTGAATTTTAATAAATCTACAGATTATACTGGGGAATACTGCCATCTACACAACAGTGTATATTCCTATTTGTGAACATAATGTATCCTTCCAATTATTTCAGAATTTTAAATGTCTGTTAATGTTTTCAAAAGTCTTATACAGTCTTTGCTAGATTTGAATGTGATTTTTAATATTAGAAAAAACATTGCATTTTCTTTGTTGTATATTAGAAAATAAATTGATTTTTGAATACTGATCCTATATCAAGAGATATTCCTATTCTCTATTAACTTATCTATAATTATTTTGAATTTAAATGTATATAATCTTTCATGGGAATGATTATCTCCTCCTGTCTAATCTTTCTAGCTTTTCCTATCATACTACTTTCATTAGTTAGACTCTTAATGCAATAAAAAGGCAATGACAGCAAGTATTCTTGAACAAAAAAGGGAAAATCTTCAATATTTACAAGACACTTGTGAGTTTTTTTACTGTTAGTGTTGCTTTGTTTTGTTTGTTACTGTTGTTAATAAGATTCAAGGAGTTCCTATATATTCCTAGTGTGTTAAGATTTTTTTTAATTATAAATGCTGATCTTATTAAATGATTTTCCTACATCTACTAGGATGACCATGTGACTTTCTTCTAATGTTAATGTGGGGAACTATGTCACATATATCCCACAGACTCAGGTTCATTGTCCGAGTTGTAGAGAATAACCAACATGTACAACTAAATGAAAATAAAGTGCTTCTTTGTCCTTTCTTCTCCTGCCTGCCTGAATGCTTGCCTTAATTCCTACCTGTACCTTTCCTTCAAAACAAAAACAAAAACAAAACCCAAGTCCATGCCCTTAGAATAAACCCAATTTAGTTGAGATATATGTGACAGACTGAATAATGACCCTTCAAAGCTATCCCTGTTCTTCCCAGAATCTGTGAATAAGTATGTCTCATTAAATGGCAAAGGGAAATTAAGATAGCAGATAGAATTAAGGTTGCCAATCAGTTGACTTCAATCAAGAGGGAGACTACATATTTTTTAATATATTGTTAGATTTGGCTAATGTTTCGTAATTTCTACATTTATGTTCATGAGAGAAATTGGTTCATCTTCCTTTCATGTAATGTACTTGAGAGGATTTATGTTTGCTTTCTATTAAAAGTTCTGCTGGTCTTTTAATAAAACAAGTGGGACATGTTCATTCTTTTATTATTCTTTTGAAGAATTTGTATAAGATATGCATTATTTTTTCTTAACTGTCTGATACAGTTGAAGAAACCATTTAGCCCCAAGTTTTTCCTTTGTGAGGTTTTAAATTATTCTCTTTTTTAAATTGTCACTAATTTTTAAACTGTTCTGTTGATTCTGGTAAACAGCATTTTCTAGGAATTTATCTACTTAATAAAGAATTTTGAATTTATTAATGTTTAATTATTCTTAATTTTCTCTTATGATTATGAGATTACAAAATGCCCTCTTTTTCATTTATTATATTAACTTTACATCCTCTATTTTTTATCACAATAGGTTTATTGATTTTATTATCTTTTTTGAGAATCAATTTTTTAATTTATTAGATTCCACTTCTTTGCATTTGCTAATTTCATTATTACTAATGTATTATTTCTCTCCTGCTTTCTGTGGGTTTAATATACTACTCTTAAATAGTCTGATATAAATGTTTAACTCACTGATACTCAACTTCATTTCAAATATAGTTTTAAAGCTATGACTTTCTCTCTAAGCATATATTCAACTGCAGTAATTTTCTTATTGTTCATGGCAAAATACATTTTAATTTGCATTGATTTTTTTAAAAATTTGACCCAGGAATTATTTAGAACTGTATTACTTTGATTACTTTGATTAACAACAATGCAGTCAGAAAATATATTTCATTCCCTGAAAATGTTTTTATTCACAACTACTTATTGCCCAGAATATAGTTAATTATACCTTAAAAATGTCTGCTGTTGGTGGTTCAGTGTTCTACATATGTCCATTAGTAAATCTGCTAATTGTGCCCAAATCTTCTATAGCCTTACTCATTTTTTTGTCTTCTGCTTCTATCAGAAAGGTATTAAAATACACATATTTGACTACAGATTTGTCAAATATTCAGTGTGATTTACAGATTTTGAGACTGTTATTAGATACAATTATCATTATAAAGTTTCTTCTTTATCTCTAACAATATATATAGTTGCTCAAAAGTCTTTGATATTAATAGTTCTATCAGCTTTCTTTTGAATTTTGTTTTCATGATATAGCTTTACCCATACTTCTCCTTTCACCCTTCTTTCATCCTTATGTTATTTCATACCATACAGTTAACTATTTCTTTTCAAAAATTTTTTTTTTTTTTTAAATTCAGTTTGACAATCTTTGATTTTAGGATATTGCTGATGTTTTCACAGTTCAGGATACTATTCTTGACCACATTCCCTTCCATCCCTACTCCTACCTGTTTTTCAGATTTCATCTCCAATGAGAGAATTCCTTAATTCCCCAATCCCAGACTAGATTGGTCTGTCTTCTGTTAAAAATTTCTCATAGCACATGACAATTTTTCCTTGTAACATTTATCTCATTTTGCAGTTACAAATCTTAATGACTGGTTTCTGTTTTTCTCCTTTAGTATTTAAAGCTTGGTATTGTCCATTTTGTTTCTCACTGAAGTCAGGTACCAGATACATAAATGTTCAACATATATTTACTAAATAACTAAAAATTCCTTAACTCTTAGCTCAAATCTCCCCTAAACTGCAGATGCATATATTAAACTGCATCCTATATATCTGGACTTGAAAGTCCCGTAATTCCCTCAAATTCAGTATGACCAAAACTAAACTCATTCAATTTCCTCTTCAAATCTAAGTTCATCTTCAATTCTGCCCCACTAACACAGTTCCTATCTATCTCCAATGGAAGATCAAACCTTACGATCTCATTAACATCTCTCATATTTTAGTCTAACTTTTCTATTCTAACTCCAACTGCTTTGATTCAAAGCCTGTCATATATCATTTGATTAAGACGAGAGACAGAAAGTCTAGTCTAAACAGCTTTTCCCTGCCATTCCATCTAAATCACCACTCCCACCCATCCATCCTATACCACAACTTTAAGAACATTATCAACAACTGTAATCTGCTAATATCAATCTCCTGTAAACCAACATTCCAATGGTTCCTGCTGTCAGGACAAAGGTCAAACACAATATACCCAGCGCTTGTCAGGACTCAGTCCCTCCCTTCATTTCTAGCCTCATTTCTTAACTACACTAGTATTTCATGCTCTTAATATATCTTGATGTTTCACAGTCCTGATTGTTTTCATGATGTTCTGTCTAGAATGCATTTCCCTTCCTTATCCTCACAGAGAATACTTAATTGTTCAAGACTATAACTCTTTGATATCTCAAGCATTACCTCTTCTCTCTAAATTTCCCAGACAGATGCAACCATCTACTCTAAGATGCCCACAACTCTGACCCATAAATGCAGCTACCTATCTACCACCAGTTATACTAGTCTCTGTTGTACATAAACAATTACATGTGTATGCTTGAATGAGAGTTCCTACAGGGCAAAATTCTTGTCTTAGTTCATGTTTGCAAAATGTAGAAAACAGAAGCTGCTCAAAAGCTGACAAAGCTGATAAAGTTGATACAGGGAAAAAGAACAAAACCATGAACTGTAAGGACACACAAAAAGTTATTTAGTTACTGAGCAGGAGTAGTGTTCTCTCTCTCTGTCTCGGCTCACGTTTAAGTGTTGCTTAACTGATGTCGTTCATTTATTTTCTATCTCTGTACACATCATATGAGTGCTGTCAGTTGACATCTGATCTTCTAATTCTGGCTTATCATGCTAAGCATAATTCTCTCCAAGTCTATGGACTCTTAGTGGTGGGAAACAAAAAAGGCAAATCAGTGGGTACCAAAGTGATGGGGGAGGGTCAGGGGACATGGGATGAAGGGAATGAACTGCACATGAAGGGGGAAAAAGAAGGGGTGTGGGAATACTGGTAAACCTACTGTGGTATATGTAAATGTAAAAATACTATTATATATACCTCAAAACAAGTTAGTCAAAATGCAATATCCCTTCAATAATAATAAAAAATTAAAATTAAAAAGAAATTTAATGGAGATAAAAATAAACAAGTTACTGAGCAGGGAGGACACACACACATACCTTTCTAAAGCTATTATTTAATTATGATTCTAGGGAGCTATTCTTTCTATGTGTGTAGAAAAGGAATACATTTTAATACCGTCCTATCTGTATAGTGGAATCATGCGCTTGCTTGTTTAGCCCTCCCAAGAGAAAGTATAGACCATAACTTTTTCACTTCTGTATTTTGGGAGGTTAGCTCAGTGTCTGAGGTACAGAGTCACACAAATTTCAGAGAAATGTACAACATACAAAATAGTTTCAAAATATCCTATTCTCAAAAGAAAAATGGCTTTTGCTATGATTAAAATAGTGTCTTTGGGTAAAATACAAAAGCTTCTTGGAGAGAAATTCTCCTCATTCTTTCCTTCTATTTCAGTTTCAATACCAGCTTCTTTTTTAAATTTCACTATTCTACTCCTCAGTGATTCTAATGGTCATTTTACCTAACTCAACTATCGAAGTTCTAGTAGCAAAAAATAAAATAAAGCCTAACAACTTAATCTCCTGAATTCTGAGAAAAGTGTTTGATTTCTTACTCTTTTAGAGAGAGGTCCCAACACTAGGATTTAAGATAGCTTTGTAAGTTTGGGAAAGAGTGAAAAAAGTTTGGAAAAGAGTATTTTTAAATATGGTAAATGATATATTTTGTTTAAAAATAATTAAAATATTGTATAGACTGAGCCAACTATAGATATTTAACTTCTTTTAATACACCACTGCTTAACTTGCATATTTGAGGATGAAAATCTTTATTTTAGAAGAAAGCTAAATTAGTTAAACCATAAAATAATTTTTTAAAAATTGTTAATTGTTCTTAGTTCACAACTAAAGATACTATCACAGCAAACACAAATTTTCCAAGTATTGTATAATCCATGTGGTTATGAAAGTAATTGAGTTTACCAGTTATACATATATATAATATATATGCAAAAATTCCTAGGTTTATTCACATTTTTACTAGATTCTTAACAATTAAACTCTTAACTATTGAAGTAAATATTAAGAATGTTCGAGTGTGCAAAACAAATCCTATATTCCTGAAGAGACATATTTTTAAATCGAGATAAAATAATTTAGCTAAAATCTCAATGTTTATTTAAAAAATCTTTTCATAAGTTAAATTTTTAATTCTAATATAGATTTAAAGTTAAAAATAAAAGGAGCTACAGTACTGCTTAAGACATCTTGCTTATGGAGTGTCCTGAGAGCAGTGGTTTAGTCATCAGTCTTCTGCCGGTGTAGTTCACACATATCTGAAGGAGCCTGGTTCATATCCTGGGGCTGGGTAAACAACCAAGATGAAGTACTAAATAAAATACAGTACTACATGCTCCTCTCTCTTCCTTGCCTTTGTACCTCTGCTTGCCTTCATTCACACCTATACTTTTTCTTTTTTTTTTTTAAATCTTGCTTATTAAATAGCATATCAAAAGTTCTTTGAGAAGAGTAAATGAAATTAAACTACTGAAATGTAACCACAGCAAAATGTTTGGTAGAATCATAAACTGAAAATATATTTGCATGATTCTGTTCACATCAATATGTTCTCTAGTTCTCAATGCTGACCTACATTGAGACTATATATGTATAAAAGTACATACAAAGTGTAAAGCAATATGCACTGCTAAAAACATCATATTGAGCATATTGATTTTATGGTTTTAGAAATTAGAAAAAAATGTTATCTAAATTCTCATTTTCAGAACTCAAAAATAGTATGTAAAATTATTTTAAATGTTTAAAGAACTCTTTAACAATTCCAAAAAATAATTTGTTTAAAAAAATTGTCATAAAATAGTTAACCTGCTTTGAGTTAAAGAGCATAAAATTTTATTTTAGGTAATCAATGACAAGTGATTAATGCCTTATATTCACTAATACATCAATTAAACAACTAGTCTATGATCATTTAAGGGTGTTTATATTTTTGAGAGGAAAGAAGAGGGAAAAACATTTTTTAAGGAAATAAGAAATGCAGAAGGGAAGAAGAGGAGGAAGCAGTTTATATTTTTAATTTTTTTTGGTTGTTTTCCCTCAGGCCTGGCCTGGATAACCCAGATTCTTGGGATTTATGTGATCTATTCCATGGTCAGCTTAGTGAGCCACCAGATTGTGCCTCTAATTTCCTTAAATGATATTAATGTTAAATAAAGAATAGAAAACAATTTTAATTTTCTTAAGAATACTATTCAAATTAAAGGATTATATAATGTGATTTAGGGAACAGATTAGAATAAAATAATTAATAAAAATAGCTCAGTATTATAACTAAATACTTAAAGAATTTTTGAGGGAGCAAATACTTTCAAAAAAATATCCTACCTCCCCTTACTATGTGTTACAGAAAATTGGATAATTTGCATACGAGAACATTCATATGTTCAAATGGAGGTATGTTTATTGTGGAAATAGTTTCCCTAACAATCTTCTATTTAAATGACAATGTTTTATAATTCTGAGACATAAATGATTAAATATAAATATATAGTACTAAATTCTCTTCTCTCTTCCTACTTATTAAATAGTAATATTTAATATTATTACATATTTAAAATTAAAGAATGTATGAAATATAAATTTCACATTAAAATATAGCAAATCAAATTTAAGAAATTCTTATTTAAATTATGTAAGATATAAGTTGTCAAATGGACTTAATTTTAAATCAATAAAAGGATATTATTTAAAAGTGTATCAAAAACAATATCTAACTAACCCTTCTCCCAAATATGTAATGTATCGTATTTCAAATTTATTAAAGATAATGAAATAAAAAATAAGTGAACTTACTAACAAAGCAATTTAAGATTGTATAAAATTCTAAGAAATACAAAAATAAATATATAAAGTTTCTCTTTATTATGAATAGTAACCTTTAAAACTATTCACTACTCATGACTCTATACAATTCTGTTACACACAGAGATGACAAAGCTAAATTAGACTTTTACAGGACTAATGAATACATGTTGAATATATCTAGTTATTTGCTTTGAGATGTTCTGGCCCTTGATTAAAACATTTGCCCTGTGAACAGTACTATCTTTACCAAAAAGAAATAACTAAGTTTTCATCTTAAGTTACAATCACAAACTAATACATTTGACAGGGTTAGTTTGAAGAAGAAAACTGGATGCTAATAAAATAGATTTAAACACCTGCAAATTGGAATTGAGATGCAATATAGTTAAGTTAGTAGTAATTACGTGATTCCATGTTACTCCTAAAAATGCTTGTTTCTTTTAAATTAATACAACCACTAGGTAAACTTAATTGACAAATCATTATTCAAGCACAATGTTGCTCCAAGTTTTTTAGTGGTTTAAGAGATAATTTGAAATGTGAGGCATGTAAATTAAAAATGCAGGTTAAATTTACACGAAAAACAAGATCAAAGATTTCTTTATGCTAGTAAAAAAAATACCTCTAAAAATAATAACTACCTATCAAATGTAATATACTATGTAGGAAAAATGATACTTGTGATAAAAATGATATTCATCCATTTAGACATCCATTTACCATCTCAAGCACTAAGTGCTAAGTTCTGACGATAAAGGGGTAAGCAAAAACAGTCTCACATGGATTAGACAGAACCTTATGTCTAACTATATTTATTAAATTATAGTTATGAAGACTGGGTGTGGGGGAGTGGGTGATTGAAGTAAACCATTTAGAAAATTACTGACATAGTCAAGGTGACAAAGGTGGTAGTCATTTGTACTAGGTGATGATAATACAGAAGCATTAGTTCAAGATAGATCCTAATGGGAGAATCAACAGGACTGATGATGATGGATGAGATATATAGGTGAGGCCCAAACTTTTGGTATAAGAAACTTAATATGTTCAGTTAAAAACTGAAATTATTTCAGAAGCAGGTCAATTGTATCATTAAAGTATTACCTATCCACAAATTCTAAGAAATTAGGAAGAGATTTATGTCCAACACTAGAAAATACAACCAGGTAACTGGGATCATAGAGAGAGTAACTAAATGGTATTTGGGACAGAAGGTTATAGGGGAATGATAACTAAAAGTGACAGCTAATCTATAAAATAAGAGAGCATTTAGTAACTTTCTTTTTTGTCAATTTTTATTTTTCCCTTTTATCTCATTATTCTCCTGTGTGATATATGCCTACATTTCAGTCCCAAAGGAGACTTCTTAAACCCCTTAAACTACTTTGTTCCCCTACATTGCTTCCTTTTTCTATACCTTGTAACTTGAGTTCACTTGACTTCTAGACTAGAGGCCCTGAGCTTCAATACACATTATGAAAAGTCCAGTCACTTCTTTCTGTAGGAGACAGAAAAAAATTAAGCATCTGCATTTCTAAAAATACAATTTCTCCAGTGTTTAACCAGACCTTTTCTTCTTTATGTATGTGTATGAGAAAATAAAATGAATTTCTCCAGTGTTTAACCAGACCTTTTCCTCTTTATGTATGTGTATGAGAAAATAAAATGATGATGACCAATGGCAATGGCAAGTCATACCATTCTGTGGAACTATATGTATATAACAGTACAATTTATTTCCTCTTTCTTCTGTTGAAATTTGCTGAACAGAAAATTCAGAAACGAATTTAAACAGAATTTAACAGAAAAGAATTTAAAAGACCTCCTTAAATATCCTAAGGCAAAGAGTGAAGTATACAGTATAGGAAAAGCTTAATGTTTACACATCAAAAATTGAATAATGTATCAGCACTTTCTTTTGAGAGGAAGGGAGGAAGAGAAAGGAGGAAGAAGTATTTTTATTTATTTGTTTATTTTGGTCCCACCACCCCAGTCTTGGGACATGAACCCAGGTCTATGAGCTCTACATGGCCACATCCCAGCCATCTTAGCCACAAGGGTGCTTCTATATTAATACTTTTAGAAGGAGCAAAAGTAAACTTTCAGATTTATTGATATCAACTTAAATTATTTTCGATGTTACTTATCAGTTTACAAATATACTCAGATATAAAATCATTATGCATATAATTCTTACACAACTATAAGATCTAAAACTAAACACAAAAATACAAAACCAATATTAAAAATAGCAGCATTAAATATGATAAAATTATTTTGTTTTAATTGAGTATTTGTTATATAAATCTTGTAGTGACTCCTCAAAATATCTGCTTTAGTTTCTTCATGCCTTTTTCACATGAGATGAGTCTTTTCTCTATTTGTACTAGAAAATTTTGTTCATACATTACCTGATAGATATTATTTAGTCTTTACTATGTTTAAATATAAGATTTATTTAGCAAGTGTGTCCCTGTACTATCATCATTACATTAAAACAAAATTAGCATTTTTGGCACCAACTTTATGTTAAAGATAATAGTAAAATGATATTAAAATTACGTGACATAACTGATTATAAGATGGGTATCTGAATAATGCAGAATATGCTATCAATAAGTCCTTTTAAAGTAAAATACATTAGATTCTTGCAGAAAACTCACAAACATATAAAATGTCCAGGTTAAGAACCTTTCTAGGCCAAGCCAAAAGACATACTCAAGAGGTGGAATGAGTTGCTCAAGGGCTAGGGACAGCCCTTTGTGTGCATGTGTAGTTTATCTCCCTCTATGCTTCTTTACATTAAGATGAATTTTTCTAACTTGCACGTTACAAAATCATTCTGTTTACTATTCAGGAACTGAATAAAATTTCTCTTATGAGGAAAAACAAAATTTTCTTCACCAACCAAAACAGATGAAGACATTTTTGAAAACTCTATCAGTATGTATCATAGATGAGAACAAGCCCACTCACTGAATCCTGCTGCATGTGATTTATGCTGAGAACATTTAATCATCCCTGCCCACCATCTTTCTCTCATTTTTAGTCCAGACCTTCTCTTATCTCTACACATAAATTCAAATGCTGTTTATGAATAAACCTCCAAATCAAAAAGCCTTGACCCGAAGTCACTGTTTTCCCCAGCAGAAACAAGCTCGCTCTCTATAGTTAGCAGTTCCAACAAGGAATAGTCAAGTTAGATACAGTAAAATCTTGGGACTCCAATCTCACCATATCCAACCTCTATAAGAACATCCATTAAATTCCTAGCAAAAGATCTGTTGGCATCAAATTGTTGGTATATTAAATGTTTTGAAAATACTGACACACCTCCAATGTTTTTCTGTAAGTTTATATTTTCATATTCTCACAAACACCAGGGAAATGGTTACAAATATTACAATCTGTAAGATATTCCATAATGTACTTAAAATTCCCCTAAACATTTTAATGACTTTCCAATTTTTACTATAATAAATGATACTGAGATAAACTTGCATTATATAAATATCTATGAATGTTTCAGGTTATTGTCTTGTAATGTGAAATACTTAAGGCCTTTGAAAAATTTGTTTTCAAACTGGATCCATTTATGAGATCTCTTGTACTTCATTCTCCTTGCCTTTAAAATGAGGATAGGGTATGCTATGGTGGCTTAGTGGTTAAATTCATGTATCCCGATGGGCATAGTCCACACATACAAGTATGAGACCCAGGTTGTGTGGGTAGAGGAAACAAAGATGATCAGTTAACTAAATAAATAAGTGCTTCCTTCTCTCTTCCTGCCTGCCTGCCCCATTCCTTTAATAATGATAATAACATCTACCACAGCGTTCTTTGTGAGGATTACAATGATTATATTATATAGAGATTTTTTAAAAAGTCCTTGGCATTCCTGCACAATCAATGGGTTCACAGAAGAAATCAAAAGGGAAATCTGAAACTAAGTTGAGACAAAGAAAAATGAAAATAAAACATGAGATGAAGCACAAGTAGTTTAAGAGGGAGGCTTTGATAAATGCCTACATTAATTTAAAAAGAGAAAGATCTCAAATAAGCAATCTAACTTTAAACTTCAAGAAACTAAAAAGAACAAACTAAGCCCAAAGTTAGCAGGAGGAAAAAAATAATAAAAGTTTAAAACAGAAATAAATGTAATAGAGATTAGGAAGATAAAAAAGAAACAACCTTGAATTGCTTTTTAAGAAATAAGCAAAACTGACAAAATTTAAGTTAGACTAACCAAGAAAAAGAAGAATCAAATAAACAAAGTAAGAAATGAAAGAACATTAAAACTGACCACAGAAATACAAAGATTTACAAGCAGTCACTATGAACAATTATACACTAACAAATTAGATAACTTAGAATAAATTTATACATTCCTAGAAACACTCAGGTTACCAAAATGGAATTAATAAAAAATTGGAACTGACCAGTAACAATTAAAGAGACTGAACCAGTAATCAAAAACTTTGCAACAAAGGAAAGACCAAGACCAGTGGTTTCATTGGTGAATTCCATCAAACATTTAAAAAAGAATAAAAACCAATTTTCTCAAACTCTTCCAAAAAATTAAAGAGAAGGGAATATTCCTAAACTAATTTTTTGATGTCAGCATTACCATGACATAAAAGTCAGATAAGGACACTGGTAGAAAGCTACAGGTTAATATCCTTGATGAATACAGATACAAAAGTTCTTTTGTTAGTAAATTACTAACAAATGGAATGCCACACCACATTAAAAGAATCATATACCATGAACAGGTAGGATTTATTCCTGGGATGCAAGGGTAGTCCAACATATATAAATCAATAAGTGCAATATACCATATTAACAAAATGAAAAACAAAATCATATAACTATTTCAATAGATGCAGAAAAAGTTTGGACAAAATTCAACATTCCTTCACTTTAAAGCTTTCAACAAATTGACTATAGGAGTATACCACAACATAATAAAGGCTGTATAAGACAAGCCCACAGTTAATGGCATACTCAACAGTGAAAATCTGAAAGCTTTTATTCTAAGATAAAAAACAAGACAAGGTGAGCTCTCTTACCACTGTTATTCAATATAGTAGGGGAAATCTTAGTTTGAGCAATTAGGCAAGAAAAAGAAATAAAAGCAGCCAAGTTGAAAAGAAGTAAAATTGTCTCTGCTTACAGATGACAAGATACTATAGCTAGAAAACCCCAAAGACAAGAAAAAAAATGTTAGAATAAACAAATCCAATAAAGATGTAGAATATAAAATCAACATACAAAAATCAGTGGTATTTCTATACACTAACAATGAAATAAAAATAAATAGTCCCACTTAAAACTGCATCAAAAACTAGAACATAAGGAAAAAGCTCTTTGACACTAGTCTTAGTAATGACCTTTTGTTGCACAAGCAACAAAAGCAATAAAGTTTGAGTTTACCTCAGATTGAAAAGCATCTGCATAACTAAAGAAATAATCAACAAAAAGACAATCTACAGCATGGAAATATATTTGCAAGCCAATTATATGATAAGGGATAAATATAAAAAAATAAGGAACTCATGCAACTCAATAGCAAATAAACAATCTGATTAAAAACAGGTAGAGGACTTGAAGTGACATTTCCTCAAACATATACAAATGGTCAAGAGGTACATGAAGAAATGGTTCAACATCAATAATCATGAGAGAAATGCAAATCAAAACCATAATGAGATATCACCTCACACCTGTTAGAATGACTTATAAAAAAATATAAAACCAAGATAACCAGTGCTAGTGAGGATGTGAACAAAAAGGAAAACTTATGCACTACTGTTGGGAATGCAAGAAGATGTTATAGTCACTAAATAAAAGTATGCATGTTCTGCAGAAAAAATAAAAATAAAATTACCACGTGATCCAGCAATTCCATATTTGGGCTTATATCCAAAGGAAATGAAATCACTGTCTTGAAGACTATCTGCATCCCTCACAATCAATGTAGTATTATTTACAATAGCTGAGTCATGGAAATAACCTAAGTGTTCATTGACAGATGAATGAAGAAAGAAAATGTGATGTGTATACACACAATGGCATTGTTCATCCATAACAAGAAAAGGAAATCCTGCCATTTGTGACAACACGGATGAACTTTAAGGGCATTATGAGCAGAAAAAGAAGTCAGACAAAGATTAACAAACACCATATGATCCCACTTACATGTAGAATCTAAATAAGCTGAACTCAGAAATAGAGAGAATGATAATGCTAGGGACTGGAGTAGAAGGAAATGGGGAGGTATTGGTCAAAAGGTACAAATTTATAAGTTCTGGACATCTGCTCCCCAAATTTCACATTACCGTAAAAGATTTTCAGTGGTATTCTGAAGCTCCCAGTTCCTTAATAACTACCTCCTTCAACAGGCATTTTCATATTATATGTTGTAATCAAAATATATGTGGTAAGAAATACAACAGTAAAATCCTTCACTACCCAGAAGCTTACGAGAACAATCAGGAAACAAATATACATGCCAAAAAAATTAGGAACAATAAAAATTAGCATATGGTTATGGTCTAAAGTAAGAAAAATCAAAGTATTGGAAATGAAGAGAATGAAATCATAACAAACTGAAAAGGTAAAGGAAGACAATATTGATATAGAACTGCGCTATCCAATACATTAACTGCTAGCACCTTGTAGCTAAATTAAAATTAAATAATTAAAAATTACTTCTTCAAGATGGATGAGTCACTTGGAATGGGCCTGAGAATAGTCTCTAGAAACTAAGAGCAACCTGGGTGACAGGATAAAACAGATACCTCAGCTCTATAAATATTAAGGAACTGGATTCTGCCAATTAGCTTGAAAGCTGATTTTTCCTCGAAGTTTCTAGAAAGGAATGTAGCTTACTTGACACCTTTACTTATTTTGGTTTTGTGATACCCATGTAGAAAATCAGCCAAGGCCACCCAGATTTCTAAACCTATTAAACTGTGAGATAATTCATAGGAATTGTTTTAATCTGTTAATTTTGTGGTATTGATTAAGCAGCAACAAGAAAATTAATACACTGCACAATATAAAGTATGCAATCTGATCAATTTAAAAGTTTCAACATAGTTTACCTTTAAATTTTCTCTGTCTCCCTTTGCAATGCCTCCATCCACCTAAGTCCACAAGTAACCACTGATTTGCTTTCTGTCACTATAGGTTTGTTACTTGTAGAATTCTATGTAAGTGGAGTCAGAAGTATTTACTCTTTTTTGCCTGCCCTCTTTCCCATTCAATCTAATGACTGTGAGATTTCACTTATGTTATTGCATGTAACACTAATCAATTTTTATTATTGAATGGCAGTATTTCATTTTATGAATATACCATAATTTATCCATCCATCTGTTGATGGACATTTGGGTTATTTTCATTTAGGGGTATTACAAGTAGTTACTACAAAAATTTTGTAATACAGGGATTCATTTGAGTTCCAAAAGCAAATTCAGGAGAAAATATTAACTTTTCTTCTGAATCTGGAAAACTGTTAGAGGAAATGGGATTCTATAAACTGATGGAACGATAGCAGGGAAGATGGATTGGTAGGCTGAGATTTAAGGTTCTGTTTTTTAAATTCTACGTTTTCCCCAATATATTTCAGTTATTTTTGTTTCCTAAAAATATAATAATCATATTATAGATTATTATTACAAAGATGTCGGAATTCTAGATTCCCTAATTTGTATGATAAACATTACTTTGTTCTATATGAACAGATTATTAAAAAGCAGTAACCATGGCCTGGACTTAATCTGATCTCTGTAGAAGGACTACATTTCCTCAAGAACCACACCTATATGGGAAGTCTTTAATAAATATATATCACGTACACAGGCAAATAAAGAAAGAGGATCTAAACAAAACACACAATGCGGGGGATTTAGTTATCAATTGAGCTTAATAAATTTTAATAAATTTGAGGTATCGATAAATTCATTATTAAGCAATTTTCAGAGAACACAAGGGGTGAAATTCAGAATTTTGTCTCATTGACCTATCAGAAGTCATTAATAGACACTTCAGTGAGTATATTCAAAATAAAAAGGAAGAAGAAAAAGAAGATTATAAGTATTTAGACTAATCAAGAATACTTATGAAAATTATTTTTCTATTTTGGAGACACTAAAGTATAGGGAAATGAATTCTGCTTTTTAGGTGATTACTCTTGTGATGGTCTACTCTGACTTAATCACATTAAAATTTTTTCACTGTACAGAATTCTCAGATAAGCAAGATATGAACTAAGATGTCAAGCATGAATACAAAAATCGAAGGCATGTAATAAAAACAAACATTACAGAGCAGTATTTGTGTACATGGATGCAAACTTTTGTAAAGTAAATCTAACAATGATCAAGCAAAATTAACTGCAGTAATAGAAGGTTGAGTCTGCATTCAAAATAGACTATAATCCACTACACATCAGTAGGCTAAAAAAGAAAACTTATATGATCATTTAAGCAGATACAGAAAAAAAATGTTGACAAAATCCAAAACTCTGTTGTGACAAAACCTCTCAGCAAACTAGGAAGAGAGGCTAACTCCCTAAACTTGATAAAGAATATCTACAAAAACCTACAACTAACATCAAATGAAACCACGCAGAACTAGAAGCTTTGTTGCCAAGATAAGAAGCAAGGCAAGAATGTCCCCATTCACCATAACATACTGAAAATCTTATTGCAATAAGAGAAATAAAAGCATACAGATTGAGAGGAATAAAGCTATCCGGCACAGATGACATGACTGCATAAAAGTTCAAAAGAATAGACACAAATACTTTGAAATTAATAAGCAATTATAGCTATTGTTTAGCTAGTTATAAAGTTGTAAGATATAAGATTAATATAAAAACTCAATTGCTTTGTGTATCTGTAATAAGCAATTGGAATTTGAAATTAGAAACATTTTTATTTATATTAGTATTCAAAAGAAAAAAAACCTTAGGTATAATACAACAAAATATGCATAAGATCTTATAAGGGAAACTACAAAACTCTGATACAAAATTAAAAAGCTAAATAAATGGAGAGATACTTTATATTCATGCATAGGAAGACTCAATATTTGCAAGATGCCAATTCTCAATTTGATCTATAGGTTCAATGCAATCCAAATCAAAACTCTAGACAGTTATTTGCTGCTACTAATAAAACTGATTTGACGTTTATATGGAAAGGCAAGACACCCGGAATAGTCAATGCAATACTGACGAGCAGCACAGCTGGAAGGACTGACAGTATTTGAATTCAGGACTTACCAGTGCTACAGAGTAAAACGATGCAGTACTGGCAAAAACAGACACAGATCAACAGAAGAGAACAGAGTCCAGAAATACTCTATTTGAACTACCAGAAAATTTTGTTCACATTACCCGATAGCATGTAGTTTTTATTAACAAAGAGAAAAGGCAATACCATGAAGCAAAGATTGTGTTTTTAACAAATGGTACTGGAATAGTTACACGCCAAATAAAGAGATGGATCTAGACAAAAAACGTATATATACCCTTCACAAAAATTACTCAAAATGGGTCACAGACCTAAATGTAAAACACAAACTATGAAATTCCTTAGAAGATAACACCAGAAAACTTAGATGACTTTGGGTCTGATAATGACTTTTTAGATATATCACACATCCAAGAATAAGTAGCAGATATGCTATATTTTATTAAAATTAAAAACTTCTGCTCTGTGAAAGACAGTCATGAGAATAAGATAAGCCACAGACTGGAAGAAAATATTTGCCGAAGACTGAAAAAATGACTCGTATTTAAAATATACAAAGAACTCTGAAAACTTTAACAGTAAGAAAATGAACCTGGCTAAAGATGGCAAATAAGCATATAAAAAAAGACATTCAACATCCTTTGTCATTAGATAATCGAAAACTAAAGCAACAAATGCCACTACATACCGATTAAAACAACTAAAATCCACAACATTGGCATATCACGTGCTGATCAGGAAATGAGCAACTGGAACTTTCATTTATTGCCAGTGAGGATACACACTGGTACAGTCACTTTGGAAGACAGTTTGGCAGCTTTTTACAAAATTATCATATGATCTAGCAATCACGGTGTGTAGTATTTACCCAGTGAACTGAAACCCTACACATACACAAAAACCTAGACATGAATATTTGTAGCAGCTTCATTTATAACTGTCAAAACTTATAATCAACAAAAACATCCTTCAGCAGGAGAATGGATAAAGCATGGCATATCTAATTAGTGGAATATTATTCAGTGCTAAAAAGAAACACGCTATCAAGTCATGAAGTCACAGAAGATGCATACAACTAAGAGAAAGAAGTCAATCTGCAAAGGATACATACTATGTGATTCCAAGTACATGATTTATAAAAAGTAAAACTATGGAGACAGTAAAATATCACCGGTTGCCAGAAGTTAGCGGGGAGGAACGAGATGAGCAGAAAGAGCAATGAGAATGCTGAGGGCATTGATACCACAAAAGTGGTAGATACATCTTGTTATACATTTGTCAAAAATCCGTGGAATATGTAACACCAACAAACCCAATGTAATCTGAGCTTTGAATGGTGAAGGCATGTCAGTGGGGTTCAGTGATTAATAAATGTACAAGACTGATACTAGAGGAGGTTTTACATGTGTAAGTTGATGTATGTAGGAAACTCTCTGTACTTTCTGTTCTATTTTGCTGTGAACTTAAAATTTCTATAAAAATAAGTCAATTTTAAAATGTCATAAAAATATGTGAATATAGCATACAATTATACACTTCCCAAAATAGTTAAAATGGAAAATTTTATGTTATGCATATTTTACCACCATTTTTCTAAAAGGCTTCAGGGAAGTTCTAGCAATAATAGGAACTATGTAAGTATTCTATTCAGATGTCTCCTTCCTGTTTTTACTCAACCTACTATCTGAATCAGTTCAAACTGCTATAACAGAATACTATACACTGGTTGGCTTACAAACAACAAACATTTCTCACAGTTCTGAAGGTTGGGAGCTACAAAATCAAGGCAGATGATGGGAGTACAAGATCAAGATGCCTGGTAAAGGCAGACATCTAGTTCACTGAAGGCTGTTCGGTATCCACACACGGCAGAAGGGGCAAGGGTTCTGTTATAAGAACACCATCATTAAAGAATGAGTCCTTTTTCTAACTAATTCTTCTGGGTTATGTGTTCTGCAATAGAAATTGAAAATGTGATTAATATTATTAGTAACACCTTGGAACTTCCAAGAATTGCTTTGTTTACAGCCCAGAACTTCTGACCTCAATCTACTTTTTAACAAGATCTCAAGGTAATTAGGATGCAGAATAAAGCTTAAGTATAATGTTCTAGAAGATTTAGCTCTTGTGCATCCACCTTCTACCTCCTCAAGGTTACTGGCAAGAAGTGTGAATTCTAGGAATAAAGGAAGCAATGTAGAACAAAAATTAAATGGCTAGGCCAAATTTTTATAAAAAGAGCAGGCATAGGTAAGCAGCTATGCACAATTAAATTAAAAAGGGTACCAAGGGTGTAGTTGGGAAGAGAAAGTCATGTATATCAAGCCAAAATAGAATGAGTCATTATCAGAGAATAAGCGAAATGGGAAAACAGATAAATGCTTATAAAAACAAAGTTTGATGGGCCATGAAACTAGGGAGAAAGACCAGGAAGAAGGCTTAGTAATGATAAAAAAAAAATGATGTTCTATACTAATTCTCCTACTCTGAATTCTGGTTTTAGGCAAAAAATTTCAGAACCCTTTTAACCTAAACAGATTTAAGACTACATTGTTTAAATTACTATTGTCATTTTCAGACTGCATTTACCCATCAAAGTAATCTTTACTGAGAATATCCTGATTAAAATGAGAATAGCTTGTTCCTTCATTTTATGGAAAACACGGTTGAAAAAAAATGACCAGAGGGTGCGCCCTGGTGGCCTAGTGATCCTAGTACCTCTGGGAGTAGTTCCACATACATCCCAAAGTCCAGGGCTCAAGACCTGGGGTTAGGGGAAACAATCAATGTGAACAACTAAATAAAAATAAAGTTCTTTTGTCTCTCTCTTCCTGCCTACTCACCTTCATTCCTGCCTGTACCTTAAAAAATAAAATCAGCGCCACCAGTAAGCCAATGAGATGAAATATCTTTCAGTTTTAGTGTCACACACATTATTAAAATAATAAATTTTGATGTTTTATAAGCTAACAAAGAATAAAATATTTTTACTCTGTCCTCAAGGAAAAATATTGCTAGCTATACATTTAAGCTGTAAAATTTTAAAGGTAGCGCCTTATAGTAGTTAAGAGTATAGAGACTGATCATAGAGGGTAGAAACCTGGCTCTGTCACTGACTGTGGCCAAGACTTTAATATTTTATGCCTCTGAGGTTAATACTACCTACTTCACATGGTTGTTTATGATGATTAAATGAGATAAAGTTGCAGCATAAATCCTGGTAGATAGTAGATAACAACTCAAAAGGTTATTTTGTGTGAAGTTTTTTGAAAGTATTTCATTTTTTTATCATTTTTTTCATTTTGCTTAAATTATTTATCTTTTAAATCAGTTGAAGGGCATTTAGATTGCTTCTAGGTCTTGCTATTGTGAACTGTGCTGCTAGGAACATAGGAATGCATGTATTTTTTACTGATTACTGTTGCTTTTGTTCTCTTGGTATAAGCCTAGAAATGAAATTGCAAAATCAACTGGGAGATCCATTTTATTTTTCTGAGGAATCCACAAACTATTTAAAAAGCATACATTACAGATGATTCTTTCAAGAATAAAGGGTCACCCTATCTTCATATAATTTCTTTTTGTTGTTAACACTTTCCAGTAACTGATTTACAAAATAATATAAATCCATATGTGAAGGTTCACCACTCCTTGAATATGTAACAGCACACCCTGCCCACCACAAAATTCCAAGTCCTTCACCATAGTACAGTGTACCCACCACCACATACTTCTATCCCCAACCCATTCCAATTATTGACTATTGTACATAATGCTACAATTAAAATGAGGATGCATATCTTTGCAAATTAGTGTCGGGGATAAATACCCAGAAGTGGGATGATGGGATTATATGGGATTTCCATTCTCAATTTTTTGAGGAAAGCCCATATTGCTTTCCATATGGGTTAAACCAATTTACATACCCAACTGTGTAAAAGGCTCACCACCCTCATCCTCTGCAACATGTTTCCAGACATAGGTAATAGTCAATTATACAGGAGAAAATTGTTATCTCACTGTTGTTTAGATTTGCATTTACTTAATAACAAGTAATGAAGAACATCTTTTCATATGCCTGTTGACCATCTGTATGTTCTCTTTGGAGACACATTTAATTCTTTTGCCCACTTATTGATTGAGCTGTTTGAGTTTTATGAGTTCTTTATATATTTTAGATATTAAGCTCTTGTGAAATGTGACGCAAATAGCGTCTCCGAGTGAGTAGGCTGTCTTTTTGTTTTGGTGATGGTTTCTTTCAACATGCAACTTTTCAGTTTGATGTTTGTCCCATTTGTTTGTCTTTGTTTCCCTTGTCTCTGTAGTTAAGTCCCAAAGACCTCCCTAAGGTTGACATCATGACATGCCTGTTATCTTCCAAGTATTTTATGGTTTCCAGTCTTACATCTAAGCCTCTAGTCCATTTTGAATTATTTTTAGTGTATAATGTTAGAGTGGTCTATATTCATTCTTTTTGCATGTGGCTGTTCAGTTTTCTCAACTTCATTTATTGAAAATATAGTCTTCTCCATCGTATTTCTTGGTTCCTTTGTTGTAAATTAACTGACCACAGTGTAAGTCTATTTCGGGAGATTCAGCTCTGCTTCACTGATCTGTGTCTTGGTTTTTATTCCAGTAACATAGAAATTTGATCACTATTACTTTGTAGTATAGCTCAAGATCTGGGAGTGTGATACCCATACTTTTGTTCTTTTTTTTCTTGATCGACTTGGCTACTTGAGGTCTCTTGTTATTTCATACAAATTAGACAATCTTTTTGTTCTCCTTCCTTGAAAAATGCCATTAGGATTTTGATGAGGATTGCTGTAAACCTGTATATTGTTTCAGGCAAGATAGGCATTTTAACAATGTTACTCATTCCCAAGCAGGAGAATGAGGTATCTATCTCTTTCTAGCTGCCATTACTTCCTTTAAGAAAGTCTTGTAGTTTTTACTGTACAGGTCTTTCACCTTCTATGTTAAGTATATTCCAAGATACTTAGTTCCTTTTGTTTATAAATGGAATAATTTTCTTAATTTCATTCTCTTTCAACATACTGTATGCACATAAATGTGAAAATAAGATTTCTGTATATTAATTTTGTAATCTGCCACTATTCTGTACTTATTGTAATGTTTTATTTGGGGGGGGCTCTACATATATGATCAAGGAGTCAGTTTCAAATAGTGATAGTCTTACTTTCCCTTTTCCCATCTGAATTCCTTTTATTCCTTCTCGTTAATTGCTCTGGCTAAGACCTCCAGCATGATGTTAAATAGCAGTGGTGAGATTAGACAGCCTTCTCTTTTTTCAGATATTAGATGAAACATTTGTTTTTTCACTATTGAGTATGATATTGGCCATTGATTATCATATATGGCCTTTGTTATGTTGTGGTATTTCCCGCCTATGCCAATTTTATGTAGTTTTCATCATAAAAGCGTGCTGAATCTTTTCAAAAGCTTTCTCTATACCTACTGATACAATCATATGATTTTTCTCCTTGCTTTTGATGATGTGGCTGATGGAAATAGACTTCCATATGTTGAATCATACTTGCATCCCCAGGATGGTCATGATGACGGATCCTTTTGATGTACTGCTGGATTCAGTTTGCTAAATTTTGTTGGGAACTTTTGCTTCTGTGTTCAGTAAAGATACTGGTCTGTAATTTTCTTCCATGGTCACATCCTTATCTGCTTTGGGTATCAGTGTGATATTGGCCTCACTGAAAGTGTTTGGTAAATGTTGGGAAAACATTCCCTGTTCTTCAATTTTTTTGGAAAATCTTGAGAGAATCGGTATGAATTCTTATCTGACCATTTGGTAAAAAGCACTAGTAAAGTTGTCTTTCTGGTCCTGAACTTTTATTTTTGGAGATACTTTTGTTAGTTTGTCAATGATAGGTTGTGATAGATTTTCTCCAGGTTTTCCACTTCTTCCTGATTGAGTCTCGGTAAGACGCATGTTTCTAAAAATCTGTCCATGTCCTAGAGGTTGTACAATTTATTAGCATGCAGTTGTTCATAGTAGACTGTTAGGATATTTATTTCTAAGTATCCAGTGTAGTTTCTCCCCTTTCATTCTTATTCTAGTTATGAGAATTTCTCTTTTTATATTAGTGAGCCTAGCCAAAGATCTGGATTGCAATAAACTTTCCTTGTGCTGCTTTTGCTGCATCCCACAAATGCTGGTAGTGCGTGTGTTTTCATTCTCATCTCTCTAAGTACTTTAAAAATTCTTCTTTGACTTCCCTTTTACTCGAGTCATTCAAAAACATTCAGCATCATATTTGTCTGGATTCCATATATTTTGGAATCTTCCAGATTTATTTTTGTAGTTTATTTCTGCAGTCAGAGAATGATGCTTATCATGATTTCAATTTTTGTACATTTGTTGAGACACATCTTGTTTCCCAAACATACGGGCGATCCTTGAGAATGTTCCACGAGCACTTGAGAAAAATATGAATTTTGCAGTCACTTGGTAAAGTGTTCAGTATATGTCTATTAAACCCATCTATTCAAATTTGTCATTTAAAGTTATTTCCCTATTTTCTGACTGGGTGATTTGTCCATTGTTGTAAATGGGATGGTGAAGCTTCCTACTATTATTATATTCCTGTCAATGTCACTTAGTTCTGTTAATAATTGCTTTATACATTGTGATTCTCCTTCATTTGGTGCATATCTATTAATAAGAGCTTTGTCTTCTTGCTGAATCAATCCCTTGATCATTATATAATAATGTTCATCACTGTCTTTTGCTATCTTTAGTTGAGTTGGAAGTCTATTTTATCTGATAATATGGCTAATCCAATTTTTTGTGGTTACCATTTAAATGTAGGATTGTCTTCCAACCACTGACTTTGATTCTATGTTTATCTTTTGAACAAAGGTGAGTCTGCTGAATGAACAGAAAGTTGGATTATATGTTTTTGATTCATTCAGCTACTCTGTGCCTTTTGATTGGTAAGTTCAACCCATTATTACTTAGGATGATTATTGCTATGCAACTATTGCCATTTTGCTAATTATATATTGTTGCAGATAGTACTTTTCTTCTTTCTCTTAGGTGATTTGAAAGCAATTATTTTGTGTTTAATTTCCCTTCTTACTTTCTTCTGTGTTTTTCCACTGGAGTTATGTTTTGAGGTTACCCTAGGGTTTACATAAAAGTTTCTATGTCTATAACCTGTTTTTACTTGAAAGCAAGTTAGTCTTGAGCTCATTCTAACAGTCCACATTTTATTCTTCTCCCTACATTTTATATTTTGATGTCCTGCTGCTTTTAAGTGAGGTTTCTCTTTGTTTCATAGAACTTCCTTTAATACTTCTTATAAAGCTTATTTTTGTGGTGATGGAATTCTTTTAACCTTTGTTTGTAAAGCTCTTTATCAATCCTTCAAATCTAAATGATAATTGAGTAAGGTAGAGTATCCTTGATTGGAAATTCTTTTCTTTCAACACTTTGAACATGCCATGCTATTCCCTTCTGATCTGTAAAATTTCAGCTGAGAAATGTCAGTAGTCTTACAGGGGCTCCTTTATATGAAACTCATTTTTCTCTAACTGCTTTTAAGATTCTCTCGTCTTGTATTTTTGACATTTTAATGATTATGTGTCTTTGTATAGGTCTGTTTGAATTTAGTTTGCTTGGAACTGGGTCTGGATACCTGCTTCCTTCTTCAGGTTTTCAGGTTAGGGAAATTCTCAGCAATTATTTCTTCAAATACAGTTTCTGTCCCCTTCCCTCTTCATTCTTAGGATGCAAATGTTCCTTTTGAAGCTATCCCAGAGGTCTCATTTGCTGTCTTCATTTTTTCTCTTTGCTGGTCTGCTCAAGTGTATTCCACTACCTTATATTCTAGCTCATTAATGCTACTGGAGGCTTCTTCCAGTCTATTGTTGAACCTTTGTATTGTGTTCTTTAGCTCAGTTATTGCATTGTTTGAAACTGTTTAATTTTTTTTCTCTTTGTTCTAATTCTTTTTGTTCCTCTAGTGTTTTCCCCATTTCACTGAGGATCATTAAAATGGTTGCTTTAAAGTCTATCATTAAAACTGTTGCTTTAAAGTCTTCATTAAGTAGTTTACTTAAGTCCTGTTACATTCAGATAACCTCCTGGGGTTTTGTATTGGCCCATCATTTCATGTATATTTCCTCTGTCTCTTTGATCTATTTGTCATTGTGTTTATTACTATGGGTAACGCTTTCCTAATGTAAAGGTCTTGTGTTAGGATGTTAAGTTGTACAGAACAGACCTGGGTGGGTATTGGTTTGTAAAGGCAGACTTCTTTAGTTGTGTGATCTCAACACTCATCAGATTTGTTGAACCTCTAAGATGAGCTCTGTGTTGAGGTCCGAGAGTCCAGTCTACAGGGTTGGAGTTGGCATAGGGAATGCAGATGTTTCCCCAAGAGTTACTGGCATAAACAACAAAGCCCCCAGAAAGAGATCCAAGAGTTGTGGGTCCAATCTGTAAGCAGTCCACAATCACAACACAGTTCACAGGAGAGAGCTGGGAGCTGTTCTTAGTGACATACCCTCCCTTGTGAAAGTTCCTCAATTCTCCAGAAGAGTGGCAGTCCCAGCAGGGGGTTGTTAACAAGCCATGAGGCCTTGTGGTGGAATTTCAGGAGGTACCAAGCAGACAGGGAACTACTTTGCAGTAGCTGCAGGCTGGCACAACTGCCGTTTTGATGAGGCCCTTCTAATTATTTTCCCCAAGAGTGGGATAGAATGGAATATTCCTTATCAGGAAACAGCCACCTCTCTACTCAGGTGCTGCTTGACTTGGCTGTCTCTGGCTGCTGGCAGAAAGGCAGTGATAAATGTTAATATTTCTGCACCAGTATGCTAATTGTGGAACAGGCAAGTGCTTCCTCCCAGGGGTTTTCCCACAATGGCAGCCTTTAGAGCAGGCACCATGAGGAAGTGATGTCCCAGTTGTCAGGGACGCTGGCTCCTGGCTTAGTAACTAAGTTCCCAGATAAGGAAATGCATGCTGTGGGAGAAAACCCCTTAGCCCCCGGGGGTGGGGGGGTGTGGGGGGGTGTTGGTGTAGCTGGTCTTTCTCCACAGCCCCAGAGTCTCCAAACAGGTAGACACCGTTTCTTTTCGAAGATTATATTTGCCTCATAGGTGTGTTTTTGGCTGTGCTGTGGGGAGGAGGTAAAAGCTTGAAATGTTAACAGTTTGCCATCTTGGACTCAGATCCTATTCTTTCATTTTAAAAGATAATATTTGAAAGGGAAAAACAGAAATCTGGATTTCTGTCACCTGCCCTTTTATGAACTATTATTTTGAATGGCTACAGAATCCATTATGTATATGTTTGCAGATAAGTACTTTTTTGAATCTTCAGACAGACTGTTCTGGTCTTTAAAACAATCAATATGAATGCTAATTTTAAGACTTAGAAGAACAGCTGTTTTACCCATTCTTGACTTCGACATGTACATTTTCCATAGCAGCTATTCAAGTCACTACAGACACTAAATGGGTAGCCTACAAGTCAATTCATTTCTGATTTCAACTATCTGGAGTTAATGCAATTAATGGCTAACACCTGCAAGACTGCCCTAATTTCGGAAGCCAAAGTCCCAGAATTCCCATACTAATCATCAACAGGCTGTAAGTCAAGGGTTCCCATGACCCCAACTCCTCAGGTTTGGTAATTTGCTAAAACAGCTCACAGAACTCACGAAGGTTTACTAAACAGCCAAATGGAGGAGACACAGAGGGAATTGTATTAGGGGTTGAGGTATCAGTGCATAACAAAAGTCCATGACTTTTCTGAACATCCCACTTTCCCATAATTTCAATGTGCCACCCATATGGAAGCTCTCTGAATCCTCTAAGTTAGGCGGTTTATGGAGGTTTCATTACAAATGCATGGCTAATTAAATTATTGGTCAAGCTTTTACCTCCTCCCCACAGCACAGCCAAGAACACACCTATGAGGCAAATACAGTTTTCTTTCTTAGAGATTGGGATGTAAGGCAAAAAGTTCTAAGCTTCTAATCAAGGCTTACTCTTTATGGCCACTAGTCCCCATCTGAAGCTATCTGGGGATACCAGCCACTAGCTATCTCATTAACATAAAAGACTCTACCCAGTTCAAAATTCAAAGGTCTTAGGAGCTCTGTACCAGGAACAAAGAACAAAGACCAAGTATATGTTTATTACATCACAAGAAGCAATTCTGCAACTAAAAAAGCAGCTATATCCTAGTCATTTATCCTTGTGTTTATACTCCTAGTAGTTCGAAGTACATTCAATTAAATTGGATTAGAGGTTATAAAGCCAGAAGGTAGTGGTAGAAACACTTTCACCTTTTTATATGAAGGGATAAAGAGGTGTTAAAAAAAAAAAAAGATTCAGTTTTTAGAGTTCTAAAAGTCCACTTGCATACAATCTGTCTTCTAAAAATAAAAACTGAAAACTCTTCTTTTGTGATAATCTATCGTAAAAATAACACTTCTCTGGGCTATTCTACGCCACTTACAAAAAGTAAGACTAAATTTTAGTTTTCTTATTACTTTCCCCATTTTCTCAGGGCTGACTACCTTACCTTTTCTACCAAATAACCCATCAATTTTGTGTAGTAATTTTTAAATGACTACATACAATTACACAGTTATTGTCTAGTTTATGCAATCTTAAATGCTTTGAGGCCCATAACAGATTAAACATAGCCACAAATTCTTTGTAACTAATACATTTCCATACTCCTTGACTGTGGGTTAGTCTTCTGGGTTGTTCTGACAATATAATGTGGGGGAAGTGACACTCTGCGACTGTCAAAACTAGGCCTCAAGAGACCTCAAAGCTCCTATAATTGCTCTTTTAGAACTTTTCCACAGATAGCCTTTGGAGATGAACAGCCTAGCCAACAACCAGAACAGAACATCAGTTAAACATGTGAGGTCCTCTTAGACCAACCCGCTCCAACTGGTAGACCAAGCCAGATAGCTACAGCTATGTTGCAAAATCAGCAGACAAATTCCTCTCTGATATCAGTTTAAATTGCCTACCTACAGAATCATGATCAAATAAAATGAATGTTTTAAACTAGGTTTAGGGTAGTTTATTATCTTGAGTGCGAACATACTTGCAATCTCCTTCTAAAGAAATGAAATATATTTTTGCAAAAACTAATGAATTATACTTTTTTCTTTAATGAAATCAAACCTGATAATCTGATCACAACCACTGGTTTGGGTATGATCTAAGTAAAGTCTATAAAGTGCCATGGCACAAAATTCTGCCCAAATGGACAACTCCAAAGAAGAGTGACAAACCCAGTCCTCTATTAATAAGAATGCAATATAAACACTGAAAAATAGCTCATTAGAGATGCTATTGCATCCTGAACAACCTCCTGTAAATCTTTATCCTTTAAGTGCTAATGCCCAGGGGCCTGAACATCCTTAGCTCTCCTTACTTCCCTATTCTGGAGTGAACTTCATTGCCTAAGGAAATCTGAGCATTTTTTTTCAATCTGAAAGGACAGACCTGATATATTGTATTAATATTCATCTGTAGTAACACGTTATAATGGTCTTTTAAAACTTTTTCAACATTTCTAAGTAATTTCATTTGAGAAGCAACATGGTACAGTGATGCAATAAGTTCTTTTTTACTATAATTTAGTAAGATTTATTAAGGACACTGATAAGCTGGCTGGCTTTTGTTAAGTATCAAACCACCTCGAAAATTAGTAGTTTAAAATAACACATACTGCGTCAGCCATTTACACTAGGTTCCATGAGACAGTTCTGCTGATCTTGGCCAGGTTCACACATGTGCCAAAAGACAGATGCCAGGTAGACTCGTAACTGGCTGACTGAAGATGGCTCAGCTGGGATGGTGAGTCTATTCTATGTGATCTCTCTTGTCATCTACCTGGCTGGCCTGACTTGATTATATGCGGAAACATGGAAGGTCTCTTCAGGCCCAGGCTCAGAACTTAGAAAACAGTGTTTCAAAAAGTTTATTGGAAGAGCACATCACAAAGCAAGTAAAGACCTTAAAGGATGGAGAAACAGTCAAGAACCTGTTTACTGTGATCATTTTTGCAATCTACCACAGGTCTACATATTGGATATAATCTTAAAGTCATTTAAGCAAATAAAAGTTTTACTATGTGCTAAAAACTCTGCTAAATATACATGTATATGCATGTTGATGTGCATGTTTTTATGTATTTAATCATTTCAATAAATCATTACAAAAAGTCCACAGAAGAGATAGGATATTCTTAATTTTACATTTGGAGATAATCAAGTTAATGGAGCAAGTAACTAGCTCAAACTATTACTAATTATACAAAGCAGTCAAAACTGAAAACGAGGTTTTCTAAATCCTCCTTAGCAAAATGTTTTTCCACTGTGTCACCACATGTCTAGAAATTGATTGCAAGATCCTAGTGGTTCTATTATAAACCTCTATAAAATAGTTTCTAGGTACACCTTGGTGGAGTAGTGGTTAGATTAATACCCTCGAAAGGAGCAAGCCACATACAGCCACTGTGAACAATAAAAATAAAATGAAGACGTTTCTTCCTCTTTTCTCTTCCTGCCTGCCCGCCCACCTTCACTCCTACTGGCCACTTAAAAAAAAAAAAAAAAAAAGAAAGAAAAAAAAATTGTCTAAATGTCACCTAACAAAATGTAACTTTGGGCCAAATTTGCTTCACTTTTTGGGCACAGTCCAACTAACATAACAAATTGTCCAAGGTCAACTTAAATTAAGCAGCTGTTTACATGGCACAAGAGTATTATTGTTTCAATATGATTCAGGGAACATTTTTCTTTCAAAGATAATTCACTCAACAAATCTCTACTAAATTCCTATTGCATGTGTCAGTCACAGTACTAAATACTGAAGATACAGCATGATTATGTATTCTCCTAAACTTAATTAGAAAGTTTTCTCATGTTAAGATGCCTTCCTTCAAACATGAAAAAGAAGTATTAACAGGGGAGAAGTCATTTTCAGAGGAATTTCTGGGATCTACTATTTTGACGGTACACACACACACACACACACACACACACACATTCCTTTTTACATCCAACACTGCAAGAGTTAATGCGAACACCACATTGAATAGTCACCTGTATGTATTAACAGATATTCAAAAATATGCATTTAATTACCCAAGTCAGAAGTATAAATCATTCTTGATTCAACCTTCTACTCATCACCCACATCTTTTCTAACACTTGGGTTTCTTCAACCTTTACAATGCCTATTAAGTCCATCAATTATTCTCCATCTACATTAACACTATCTTATAATAAGTCACTATTATCTCTTGCTCAGATTAAACTGCTATAATAAGCATAGGGGTATATGCACACATCTTTTCAAATGAACATTTTCACATTATTTGGAGACCTAGGAGTAGGACTACTGAACGCTACGGGTAGCCTTAAGTCTAACTTTGTGATGACTCCTCACACCATTTTGCAAGGTGGTGGCAACAACCTACACTCCCAACCATCTAAGGGGTTCCTTTCCCTCCACACTCTAATACTTGTTTGTTGTCTTTTGGTTATAAGCCATTCTCAGTGGTATAAGGTGCTATTTCATTGTGATTTTGATCTGCATTTCTCTAATAAGTGATTTTTAATATGCCTTTTAGTTGTATATACTCTTTGGAGAGGTGTCTATCAAAATTCCCTAACATTTTTTATTTTTATTTATTTATTTATTTTTGCTGTTGCGTTGTATAAGCTCTTTATATATCTTAGATATTAACCGCCTGTGAGATGTATGAGGTATACATATATTCCCCCATTCAGTAGGGTGACTTTTCATTCTGGTGATGTTTCATTGTACAAAAACTTTAAGTTTGCTGTAACCCCATTTGTTTATTTTCTTTTATTTCTTTTGCTGTCAGAAATGAGTCCCCAAAACATCTTTAAGGACAATATCATGGAGCATATAACCTATGTTTTCTTCTATTTATTGATAGTCTTACATTCATTCAGGTCTCTAATCCATTCTGAATTTATTTTTGTATGTGATTTTAAAAAGTGCTCCAGTTTCATTCTTTTGCATGTGGCTATTCAGTTATTTCAATGCGACCTATTGAAAATCTTTATCTCCATTGCATGCCCTTATCGCCTCATTTGCAAATTAATTGACCATACATATGTGGATTTATTTCAGGCTCTCAAATATATTCCATTCATACGACCCCCACCCTTTTTTTTTTTTTTTTTTTTGGAAACACCTGGGGGCAAACATGTTTCCGAATTTAGAATTTCTCACTTTAGAAAAGCAAAACAGTATATATAATCTATATTAAATAATCACTCAGCAAGGTCTAGGTCAATACCTTATGACCAAACATTATTATTTCCACAGTGAAACATGAATATTTATACTAAGAGGCATAAATAAAGACTATAAATAACCTCACATCAGTTAAGGTAAGCTTTTATCACTTTATTGGTTTCCAAATGCTATTATAACAAATTCACAAAACCAGTGGCTTACACATAAATAAAAATTTATTAAAGTTCTGTCTGAAGTGTCACTGGGCTAAAGCCATGGTGTGTCTATGGGGCTGGGTTTTTTTTAGAAGATCTATGAGACAATCTGTTCTTTGCCTTTTTAGGCTTCTGGAGAATGTCAGCATTCCTTAACTCCTCACCTTTCATCTTCTGAGCTGCCAGCAATCCCATCACTCCAATCTGTGCTTCTGCTATCACAGACCCCATTTCCTAACTCTCTTGCTACCCTTTATCCCTTATAAACAACCATGTGATGACACTGAACATATCTGAATAATCTAGGCTAATCTTCTTATCTCAAAATCTTTAATTACCTTTGCAAAGTCCCTTTTGCTAAGTAAGGTAACATTCAGATTCCAGGAATGAGGACATAGCCATCTTTGGGAGGCTATTATTCTTCCTACCAGTCATGAATGAGTTCTAAAACAACAGAAACAAAACAAACAAACAAAAACAAGAAAGAAACTTAAGTTTTCAGAGTCTTAGACTTCAGAATGATAGATAAGAAATTTTGGACCTGTATAATTCAATGCGGCATAAAGCCAATGACGTAAGAAAAGCAAAGGATAATTGTAGAAATATAATAAATGGAAAGGCCACAATTAATAATTAGAAAAAGTTCATGAAATTACCAAAGATTTGAACAGATACATCACAAAGAAAATATAAAAATAGCATATGAAAAGATAATCAGTATCACTGGTCTTTAGAGAAATGCAAATTAAAGGCAATGCAATAGCAGCACCACACCCCTATTAGAATGGCTAAAATTGGCACACCCAGTGGAGCAGTGATCTGGTCAGTCACCTTCTGCCAGCGAAATTCACGTATGTCCCAAATATCCCAGTTTGCATCCTGGGGTTGAGGGGAATAACCAAAAGGAGCAACTAAATAAAATAAAGCACTTCTTCCACTCTCTATTCCTGCCTGCCTCTGCTCGCCTTCATTCCAGTCTGCACCTTCCCTTCAAAAAAATTTAAAAAGAATAACTGAAATTAGAATAGCAAGGATGAGCAACTGAACTCATACCTTGCTTATAGATATGTAAAATGTTACAACTTTGAAAACGCTTTGGCAGTTTTTTATAAAGTTAAACATATATCTGTTATATGACCCCATTCCACTTTTAGGCATTTACTCAGCAGAAATGAAAGCATATGTCTAAATGATGACTTATACATGAATAGTCACAGCAGCTATATTTTTAATAGCCCAAACCTGAAAACAACCTAAATGTCTATCAACACATGAATAACAAATTGCTACCCATTGGAATTGTCTCAGAAAATGGGAAAGTATTCAACAATAAAATACTGATGGATGTGAGTGACAACATGTGTAAATCTTAAGATCATTATTTAGGGTAAAAGAAGCCATTAAAAAAAAGTATGTATGATTCCATCTTTTACATAAAGTTCTAGAAAATGCAAACTAATCTATAATGACAGAAGGTCAATTAATGGTTGCCTCGGGTGGGGAATGGAATTGGTGGATGGGGTTTAGAGAGGGGGTTACTGAAAGGAGACTGAGAAATTGTGAAGGGTTCATTATCTTGATTGACATGATGGATTCAGGAATGTACCCAAAAGTCAAAATCAACTGAACAACTTATTGTATGTCAATTATATTTCAATAAAGCTCTTAAAATTCATTTAATCACACTGCATTAACTCTTCATTCCAATAGTCAATACTTATATCATGCTAAATACGCTCATTTTTACCACCTATTAACAAAAATAAATGATTCAAAGTTATGATAGCAACATTTGACATCAACTTCAATGTGCAAGAGGGTATATCCTTTCAAAAATAATTCTGGAAATATGCAATCAAAATATCAAATGTGTTAAAACAGTACGAATTCACACACTCTCAGGTAGATTGGGGAGCTTTGCTATCTTCTGTGAATGTACCACAATCCTATTCTTGATTTGAAAATAAATGCAGTTATCACAAAGGAAAACTGGTAGATAGTTTTAACAATTTCCACCCCATCACTAAAAATAGTCTACAACTATAAAGTAGATGAGTTGAGTGACTAGGCATTTATAATCTGTCCATGCCAAAGCCAAAAATTTCTCTACAGAAACCATTACAACACAGTGGCAAAGTTCCAGGCCAGATTCAAAACCCTACTTAAGCAGTAAGGATTAATCACTGCATCATCACATCACTGTGTTTCTCGCTACTGGATGACTGCCATCAGCATAAAGACAAACTAAAATTTCATCATCTTAAAAAGAAAACAGTAAGAGCAACAAAAACAACCTCTTTTGGTCCCACTTCTCCCTCTAGCCACACTATCTCCCACTCCAATTTCTCTGTTCTCCTTTATGACACTATTCCTTGAATGAGTTTTCTGATTTCTCTGCTCTAATTCATCCCATCCAGGTCTTTATTTCTAACATTATCCCAGACCATCTCACGGAAGGCCAGTTATAGGCTATATCCAGGGCCAATCCTTAGAGCTTTTCTCACTCAACTTATTAACTGCATCTGACACAGTTCACTCTTTAAAAATGTCATAATGTAGCTTTCAGGAGACCTCAGGTTCCAGGTTTTCCTCCTATCTTCTCTTTACTTGCTATACCTTTGAATATTAGATTACTCCAGAATTTAGTTTGGAGTTCTTTTCTTCTTTAACTATACTCACTCCAATAGCAATTTCATATTAAAGTGAGATACATCTATATCTAATTTAAAGAACTTGTATGCTTCACTGTCATTCTCAAAGAAAGTCAATTGCATATATGAAGAAGCACTGTAAATAAAAAACATTCACATAGAAACAAAAAAATTAAAAAGAAAAGTAAACAACGATTTCCAATAGACCATCACCATCTCTCTTCATTTAAACTCTTTATCACTAGTATAGGGAGTTTACTTAAAAATTAAAAACAATAAAGCTAAACTGATGAATACCAAAACTAATACTATTTATTCTAGACATTTATTAAATTATAAACATTTAAATATCACATTAATATTTCATAGAAAATGTAAATCATGGATGTATTTATGGCCCTAGTTCCATGGGCATATAAGAATAACAAATTAATATAGACTTGTTTCAAAAAACTTTTAGTAAGAATTAACTTAAATTACCCTAGAAGAATGTAAGGAGTCTATTGTAAATATTAATTTAACCAGCAGATTCTGCTCCTAACGTGACCTCTCACACAAGAGACTTTTAGTGAGCAAATTTAATGAATTTAGAAATTGTTAGAGAACTTGTAAATCCATCTCTACTACACGATATATTAAAATTCATGTTCAACCAATGACAGGTCATTAATATCATCTTTCTGTACTTAGCGTAATATTACAAAAAGAAATTTGCACTTTCTTTTTAATGCTAATGAATGAAACTTATATACACATCCATTAAGAGCCAAGCTTTATTTCATTTACTTCCATGACTGGATTATGAAAATGGTTTCTATGATATTAACACTAAGCCACCTACATGTGAGGTACACAGCTGTTGGGCTGTCTCTAACATGATGAAAACAAAATATTTTTGCAAGGATAATGCATTTATAATTACATCACTCGTAATGCAAAACTTCTTTTTTCTAGCATTCCCACCTCAAATGATATGGCAAGTACTACCTGCTGACTCCAAAGCAAATGTTCAAAGAAAATAGAAGAGAGCAAAGATTTTAAAGTGTATACCATCTCTCATGAGAATTTCAGTCAGTACCTCTAGTCCTGAAGACTGAGGAGTTAGTACCTTCCCTTCTACTACTAACCACATCCAGAGTCTGTACAGTTCTAAGATCTGTCTCGGAAATGTCTTCTCCTAAAGAATATTCTAATCTACCCTCCAACTCCTCATTATAAAATTTCTCTGTCCTTACCAAGTTCCTATAAGCCTATCATTCACTTCTATTTATAAAACTACCAACATATCCTCAGCTCTGCCTCCCTTTCTACCTCACTAGTATTTCAGATTACTTCAGAGCCAAACTACGCTAGACCATAAAGCTTTTTCCCTGGTCCCAACAAAACAGTCTTATCAGAACACAACACTTCGTATCTTCTATGATCACACCTTCAGCATCCTCTTCTGACTCTCCTTTTAAATTCTACTCTGCAAATATTAAGTTAGGAGTCAATAGTTCCTAAGTCTTGAACTATCATCTCTAAAAATACTTACCCGAATAACCCTAACATTGCTGTAAATATTTAATCCCGTGCTATCAGTCTACAAAATGGGAACACAAAAATGTCCCATTAACCCAAATTCAACATATCCAAAATCAAATTCATCATCTACAACTCTCCACTCTCCCCCAAAAGAAAAGTTACTCATTTTTTGGACTTCTCTTGTTTCCAGTAACAGCACCAAATCACTGAGAATTTGAGATCCTCTTTAAAGTAAAGTATTTGAATAGCTATTAGTCAATCAGTAAACTTATGATTATGTGGCAATCACTGACAAATAGGGCTGCATTTTCATCAAAAGGATATGATACAGCCATTTTTATTCAACTCCTTGGATGGTACATTACCTTGATACAATATTTTTCATCTGCACATGGTTTGAATTCTGGAAATAATCCCCAACACACATCTCCAGTTTAGCTACAAATCAAATTTGTCCCATATTTTTCATACATCCAGGAAGTTTTAGTCAGGCATAAGCAGGAGAGACTAGGCAGTTTTGGCTAGTATTGTGAAAGATTTTGTAGCAGTCTATACTCAAAAGTTTAGTTTCTAACTCATGAAATCGAAAACTGTATCTCCTCACAGTGTGGTACAGAGTACACCTGTATGCATAGTACAGCGCCCAGCATGTAACATGTGCTCAGAAAATGTGCACTGTTATTACTAGTGTCTCTATTACGTCAGGAGAAGTCAGGCCACATAGAAAGTCATTCTGCTTCTCTAGAGGAAAATACATTTATTTATAACTGAGCACTCACTAGTTATACATGACTCCTTAATGCATACCTTTGTTAAAGTGTTCTTTTAAATCAACCTATTACTATAATTTCTAGAACAATTATAATTTTGATCACTATATTCTATTCCACTGCTCTTTTAAACCATCTAGATGCTCCAAAATTTCTAAAATTTTATCATCTAAACCTCATCTTTCAGCTTGCCTTTCATCCCCAGAAGCAGCATAAAACCCTTCAATGGTATGATTTTAATCATACTTTTGGATCTCATATTATACAACAAATTCAAAACTGCAGAAATACTTGAGATTTTATAGTTAAAGTAAACATTTGAGGATTCAAGATAAAATGGAAGCCATAGTCTATGCACTAAATTTATATTCTCTTTTAAAAAATATCTCATTTTATTTCATTCAGATCTTTCCTCCCCTTAACTTTCTCTCACAACCCTACTTAAAATAGTGCTTCTCTTATTCTCTTATCACTTACCATATCTATACCCTGTTTTACTTTTCTTCATAGATGTATTGCCACTATCATATTACACAGGTATTTATTGCTTATTTCTTCTGCTAAAATGCAAATTCACTATGAGCAAGGATTCTGCTTTGTACTCCACTGAATACTAAGGACTTAGAGATGTGGCACATAATAGAAGCTCAATAAATATTTATGAATTAACGAATGGAGAGGTCAAGACCCTAATGTTACATGTAATACAACCTCATCCGGTTTCTTAGAGAAGAGTAGATTAGAGCAACAAATTAGAGCAGGAAGTTGCTAGAAGCAGGCATTAAACACTGAAAGCTGTCAATCTGACAGAAAGAATGAGAAAACTCAAAATATCAAATACAATAACGTAAATCAGCAATGTAGGATCATTGGTTATATGGATAAACAATTCCATCTCCTTTAATGATCAACATCTTTCTTGCAACAAAGTACAATAATATTTAGTTTTCATAATGAGTCAATTCACCATTTAACTTAACAGCTCTACATGAAAGGTGTTGGGAAGGTCAGAAGAAAAAGTTATATTTTATTCAAAATGCTTAATTTAAGGAAGCAGGAACTATGCAATACTTTTAGAATTGTTTCCACATAATTAAAGCTTAAACTTTTTAAAATACTTACTCTTAAGGGAAAATAATTTTTTTTTGGAAAAAACATTTAAACACAATCTCTCAATTTCCAATAAAGTCAAATAAAGGAACTATTTATTACATTTCATACGTTTAAAACTTAACCTGGTGTGAACTGTTGTACTAGTGGACAAATCCACTTGCTACAACCCACATACATCCCAAGTACCCAGGTTCACAACTGGGTGCTGGGAATCAACCAAGATGAGTAACTAATGAACAACTAAATAAATGTTTCTTTAAAAAACCCCAATTTTATTTTAAAAAAATTTCAGTATTCATCTATATAGATAGATCATTAGGCTTGGCTATTGCAAGCCTAATCTGTTGTCTGTAAGATTTTAAAAACAGTTTAGTGCATCTGTTTAGTTCAATTTCTATCAGTACTGGTTAAGTTATACTTAATTCAATAACCAATTCTCCTTTTAAATCCATCAGTCATTCAGAGATACTATGCAGCTGAAAAATACTGACAAAGTTCTTTCTCAATTGCAAGTTTATTGTATACTAAGTCAGCTATTCACAAACATTAAAGTACATACCAGTTGCCTGAGGATTTTATTAAAATGATTCAAGAAATTCTGGTTCAGGAGATCTGGGGGAAGTCTGATATTCTGCATTTCTAACAGGTTCTCAATGATACTGCACACAGACATTACTGGATTACTGGTTCATAGATCATGCTTTGGAATATGGAGATACTAAAGACTAAAACATTTTGAAGACAGAAATAAAAAAATCTCAATTCTCTCTGATTAACAATCTTATCAAGTGCTTTAGGACAACATATATTAGATGCCCAAGATTAAAATACAAAAAAATAGCTTTACTTTTTTTCATTCTTAGCCTCATAAAATAGAATATACTCTATCATAAGCTTAACTGTATTCCATGTCAGCTCCTATCAACATATTTCCTCAATTAACTTTCTGTTATTCAGCTATGTCCCTAAGAATCAAGTATGCTCTCTCAGAATTAGCAATAAATATTTTCTTTCGAAATGCTGGACTAGTCAGCCCAGTCTCAAGTTATTTAATTATCAAAGTGCTTGATAACTAAGCACCATAGGGTATATCACATTTTAATATACCCCAGTCACCTAACTTTTATATAGTGCTTGATAGTTTACAAATATCTTATAACATATCATTTAATCTTCACAATTCTTCAAGAGAGTTGCTCTCATCTACATTTTACAAAAAATGAAAGTGGTCCAAGATTACATAAGCTGTGAATGTACCAAGAATTAAATCCAATATTTGATTTAATTATAGCCAACTGCTGATTAATTATTGGATAAGTGACAGAAGATATAGATAACTGAAAATAAGCATTAAGATCAAAATTCAGTTTCTCAGATAAAAAGAAACAGCCTAAATATCTAATAGTGGAGAAATGAAATAAATTGTAGCATATCTATACAATGGGGTACTATGCAGCTAATATATATATATACACCTACACACACACATATATACACATACACACCCCTCTTTCTATATATGTATATATGTGTATATACATGTATGTGTGTGTATATATTCATATATTTATATGTATACAGCAATCCCTCACCTATCCTGGGAATTACATTCCAGAGACCCCCCACGATAGGTGAAAATCCTCGCAGCAGCAGCGTTATAATTTATTTTATTATTTATATATATTTTAAGGCTTTATAAACCCTTCCCACACTCTTATTAACCTTTCCCACACTCTCATAAACACTTTCTACACTCTAAAGCCATGTAATGTTAACAACATATAAAATTCTATGTGGGTACTCACTAGTGAAGTAGACGTATACTGCAAAATTCTGCGATAGCGAAAATTCCGCGATAGAGAATTAGATGTATTGTTTTTAAAAACCTGCGATGCAGTGAAGCCCCGATAAGTGCGAACCGCGATATAGCGAGGGACAACTGTATACATACATATACACACACACACACACACGCACGCGCGCGCGCGCGCGTTTACTTCCAAGTTCCACTGAAACATGACACCTAAGCTTGGAAGTAAGTCATCACTCAAAAGCTAAACAAACCTAAAGCCAATGCACTTTTTTTAGTCTCATCAAAGACTGAGGCTGCAGGACAAACTGTCACCTAGGAAACTAAAGACAATGGTGAACAAGAGTAGCTAACTGCACTGCAAGCCACAGGAGCAAAGAACAGGTATGAATACTTAAATGGTAACTTCAACATTTGCTAAAGTCTGATTATGGGTTAATTTGAGAGTTGGAAACTCGGGGTGGGGGGGAGGGGGGTTCTAGGCTAAGATCTGCTATATTTACCCGGATGTTATGCTCTACCAGGTTATCATAGTGAGGATCAGAGAAAAAAAGATCTCCTGTTTGACCAGGGAAGAGAAAGTAACATTTTGAAATAAGTCCAGAGAGTTCTCCACAACAAAAGCTTATTCAACAAAGGAAAAGATTTCGCCAGTCTTATCCAATTTAAGGAAAGGAAAAATCCTGCCCACTCTAGTCTTTCTGGCATACTATGCTGGGGAAGGACAAGGGAACAAAGTTGAAGGCCTGTGAAGGCCATGTGGCATAAACAATTAAAGGTCATATAGTTAAAGCTATATTAAATCATAAGATTATAAATTAGTTCCCCATTTCCCATACCTTACCACAGCAACAGGGTTCTTACACAGCAAGAGAATTACAGCAGAAAACACTGAGATTTAGACTCTATTTAAGAAAAGTGTTTCTAGGGAAACAAAGACAACAGGTTAACAAAAATAAGGACACTAGAGGAAACTGAAACCTCTGACACCTAGAACTACAGCAAACAGTAAGCAGTCCTATTCCTAATCAGACATATATAAAACCTCACACTAAAGACCAATAATGGCTCCTATTATTTAAAATATCATGTCTATCAAAAAATTAAAGGGATGCTAAAAGGAAAGAAAAAGCAGTCAAAAGAGACAAAGCAATCATCATAGCCTGATTCAGAACTAGCAGAGATTTTGTAATTATTAGACTGGGAATTTAAAGTAATTATGACCATGCCAAGTACTCTAATGGAAAAAGTGGACAACATGTAAAGACAGATCATTAAGGTAAGAAGAGAGACAGGAACTCTCTGAACCAATGAAAAAAATTATTAAAAATAAAAAACTATAACAGAAGAAATGGGTTCATCAGTAAGTAAACTGGACAGTTCAGGAAAGAATTAACGAGCCTGAAGAAGTATCAAAAGAAAGTTCCCCAAATAAAATATGAAGAAAAAATAGAATGAAAAAGAACAGATTAAGAACTGTGGAAAAATTAAAGCACATATGCACATTTCCATATGCATAAAGGAAATGCCAGAAGGGAAGAGTAGAATATTTGAAGTAATAATGTCTCAGAATTTTCAAAAATAATGATAGAAACCAATATATAAATCAGAAGCTCAGAAAATACCAAGATGGATAAATGCCGAAAAAAAGCCCCCCAAACACAAAACCCCTACTTCTAGACATAACATCCAAAATGAAAAACTAAAAACAAGGGAAAAAAAGTAAGGATTACATTGAACTCCAGTAGCCACAAACAAGAGTAGAGTAAAAGAGTTAGCATTAGGAAAAAAGTAAACCCACCATCCTAGAATTTTGTAACCAAAGAATTACTCTTCAAAAATGAAAGAGAAATAAGGCTTCCTCAAAAACTGAGAGAATTTTTCATAAGTAGACCTAGTCTACAAAAAAAAATGATGAAAGAAGCTCTTCAATGAGAAGAAAAATGATAAAGGCCAGAAATTTGATCTACTTAAAGAGCTCCAAAGAAAGAATAAATGAACATAAAGTCTTTATTTCTATGATTCCTTTCTGAGTCTAACAGATAACTCTGTACAACGTAATAGTAGCCACAAAATATTGCATGATTATAGCACATGGATAACTGAATTGAAGGGCAGTGATGTTATAAGGAAATGAAGAGCAGAACTGGGAATACTCTAAGGTACCTGCACTAACTGTGAAGAAGCAGTGTTATGTGAAAGTGAACATACATTAGTTGAAAACATGTACTGTAAACTCTAGGCAACCACTAAAATTTTTTTTTAAATAAGTATTATTGACATGTTAGAGAGAAAATGGAATCACACAAAATGCTCAATTAAAGTCTGAGAAGGATGAAAAAAAGGAGTTCTATTGTTTGTTTTTTAGAGAGGAAGGCAGGCAGGCAGGGAGAGGAGGAAGCATTTATTTTTTCATTTTGTTTTTTCATCCTGGCCCCAGGTCACAAACCTGGGTCCTTGGATTTTACATGGTTCACATTCCATGGTCTCAGTATCTAAGCCACCAGGGCACACATCAGGAAAAGTTTTTTTAAAAGAAACAAATTGTTGGGCCCTGGTAGAGTAGCAGTTAGGCATAGTTCACATATATCCCAAGGTCCCAGGTTGGCCTCTAAGTGCTGCCTGGCATGGTAGAGCTGAGCAGATAAATAAAATAAAGTGTTCCTCCTCTCTCTTCCTGCCTACCTGCCTCTGCTTTCCTTCCTTGGCAAAGGAGGGAGGGCAGAAGGAAAAAGTATGACTACAAAAGTTCCCAGTATGGTAGATACTGCTTCAACTATATCAATAACTACTTTAAAAGTGAATAGTTCAAATATATTAACTAGAAGGCAGAGAATGTAAGAGTGAATCAAAGTAGCAAGACCCAACTACAGGTTGTCTAGAAAAAACCCAGTGTAACATAAAGACAAAGATTAAACATAAAGGAATAGAAAAAGAAATGCCATCTTAACACTAACCAAAAGAGAGAATGACCATATTAACTTCAAAGAAAGAAGACTTCTGATCAGGGGAATTTTCTCAGGGATGAAAAGTGGCATTATCTAATGACAGAGAGATAATTATCCAAGAAGACATAACAATCTTTAATGCATACACACTTAACAGCAAAGCATCAAAAATACATGAGACAAAATCTGATAGAACTGCAAGGAACAATGCACCAATTCACCATTACAGTTAGAGAATTTTACACGCCTCTATCATTAATTGAGAGATCCCACAAGCAGCAAAATGGTAAGAATAAGACTTACTTACTTTAAGACTATCAATCAATTAGATCTAACTGACATTTATGTAATACTTAACCTGATAGCAGAGTTGTTGTTTTTTGTTTTTTTCAAAAGCTCACACAAACCATTCACCAAGATGGACCTCATTATGGGCCATTAAAACATACCTCCCCAAATTTAGAACAGACATCATATAATTTATATTTTCAGACCACAATGTAATTAAACTAGAAAGAAATAGCAGAAAGATAATTAGAAAAATCCCAAAATAATTGGATACCACACTTCTAAATAACACATGGGTCAAAAAAGTGTCAAGAGATTTTTAAATATTTTGAAATGAATGAAAATACAACTTATCAAAATAGATAGGATTCACAAAAGCAGTGCTTAGAGGGAAATTTATGGCACTGAATACGCATATTAGGAAAGAAGAAAGAGCTAAAGTCAGCAAACTCAGCATACATCCTAGAAAACTAAAGAATATAAACCTAAAGAAGGGGGGAAAACTGGAGCAGAAATCAATGAAACTCAAAATAGGAAAAGAAATGAGAAAATCAACAAAACCAAAGAAGGTTCTCTGAAAATATCAACCAAAAAAGTGATCAATTTCTAGTCATGTATTATGTTACCACACAAAATTACTTATTTTGGTTTTTAAAATATATGAAGGCTATTCCTTATCAAGTAAAATATAAAGTGCTTCTCCTGTTCCTCCTAGTTTGCTTAACTTTTCCATAATTCTCTGATATGAGAATTAACTGGTATGATTGCAAGCATATATATGTTACAAAAATTCACCAAAAAACAAAAAACCGAAGACAGCAGGTATCTCATTTAAGAATAGAAAACGAAACAAAAATAAAGCTTACTCTGGTAGTATAATGTAACTTCATATTTTTTTTGTAAAGACTAAAATAAGTCAATCCATGCACTGAAAAACAAGCTTTTTTCTTTTCTCTCATATGAGATTGTCAATATTAGAGAGGACTTGGGTAACTTATTGAAGAAGAAAAACTGGGTGTGCTCTATTGGCTTAGTGGTTGGGTTTGCCTCCTATGCTGGTTCAGTTCATATAGATTCCAAGGAACTGGGGTGGCAGGGGTTGAGGGTGGGGGAACAACCAAGATGAACATTTAAATTAAATAATAAAATGCTTCTTCCTCCTCTCTCTTCCTGCCTGCCTGCCTATACTCGTCTTCATTACTTCCTGCACCTTTCCTTTTTAAAAAAAAAATGACAGGAGGCTGTACCATACATAGTCAAACATACCAAACTAAAGCATTACTGTCATCATATTCTGACAGGTGTCATCATACTCAACATCTACCTCCTTAGAATTTCTTCAGAAATGGTACCTTGGCACTGAGAACAGTAGGGAAAAAAATGAAACCTTAAAATTATTGTTCAAATTCTACCTCTAAGCATTTTTATTAACCATGTAACTTTATACAAAGTATTCATCTATGAAAATTTTGTTTGCTGGTTGACAAATAGCATACAATTTCAATTAGTTTAATGAAAATAGGCTGTCTGATTAAAAAGTTAAGGTGGAACCTAGTATCCAGTTCTTCTAACCCAATCTCAGGACCATTGTTGAAGATAATTAAATATGTACAGCGAGAATTGTGTACTTGCTAATCTTTTTTGCTCTTTCTTCCAGAAGTCCCTTCCTGTTTATCTAATCAACATGGCAATAAACAATGAGCAATTTCTGAATTTTACTTATGGCTACAGAGAGAACAATTACTTACTGTATTTTGTTGTGTGTAATGTGCACTTTTGGGCTCAGATTTGTGAGGGAAAAATAAGGATGTCATTATACATGGGTAGTATTAATTCCATATCTACATAAATGGTTTTAATTCTTTTATTTATGCTTATGAGTTGAAAGTATAACTCGAGAAATCAATAATGATATCCACATGCAAAATTATACCCTGGAATACAATAGTCGGTCTGAACTTAAACAAATTTGTAACGAAAGAATTTCAGCCAATGATTCAATGAAATGAAATAAAGAGCAATGTATTCTTGTCCATAGAGTGACTCTGACTTGATAAGACAGGTGATACTGACTTTATTACCATAGGGTGAAGAGCATGACATTTTTCTTCATACACTTTAGGTGGGAGCTAACAATCTAGCTGATATTTTTACAAAAATACAGACACTGCAAGTTTTAAACAATAGTTGTTAAATATGGTGAAGAGCAGGGCAAAAGAGCTGCCAAGGACACTTCCGATCTCCCACAGAGAGTATCATCAGATTGTGGTGGCAACAGCAAGAAAAACTTGTACCTTGCATCTGTTCTTGTGTTTTGCAATTATTACATAAAGTTTTCTGTACCATAAATGCTAAAATTTATTTATAATACAAGAGAGAAGTATCTAAATAAAAAAAAATTAAAATTTGAATCAAATAATTAAAATGAGATTTTTTTTTTTTTCCCTGAAAGTCTGGGCTAACAACATGGATGCCCATATTACATTATCTCAATATACACGGCAAAATACGGTAATCCTCTAGGCACTTAGGAACCAAGGAAAACTCCTGAGTGGCTTGGCTTGGTGCAGGTGCCTAGAATTGAACGAACTACAGAAACCACCACCTACAGAATTGTGACTGATTTCCCTTGCCCCCTCCAAACACAAGTGATCTTTTTAAAAGTCAGATCTGATCCACTCATTAACTTACTAAAATGCTTCACGACCTTCCCTAATGCACTTAAACTAAATCCACACCTTGCTGAACCAAGACTTATGTGGGCCTTATGTGGTCTGGCTTCTGTTTACCTCCATACCTCATATCAAGCCACAATCCCTCTTGTTCACTATTTATTTGAACTTTATCTACTCTTCTCTTTTTTTAATTTCTTGAACTTACCAATATCTTTTCCAAAAATCTCTTTCTCAAAACTGTTTTACATGTATTCTTTGCATTCTCTTCCCTTTTTACCTAGCTAATTGCCATTAATCTCTCCTCAAAGAAGCCCTCCCTGACTCCCAAGGTAAGTTAGGTTCCCCACACTTATCCTTTAAACAGCAAGCACCACAATTTCTAATTATAAATGCACATACTTGTTTAGTACTTGTCTCTCTTACCATACTGTTAACTCCAAAAAAAAAAAAAAAAACAGACTTCTGTTTTGCTCTCCATTGTACCCTTCTAGCATTTACTTGGCCCTCAATAATTATGGGCTGAAAGAATAACTGGCTTAGGATGGGACAAGGGGTAATCACTACCAGGCAGACCAAATACAGATGAGAGGACAGTAGCAGGTAGGCAGAATTACTATTATATCAAATTACTAAAATGACTGACAGAGGAGTATCTTACTGGGGAAAGGGAAGAAAAAGTGGTTCTCGGAGAACCTATGCTTCTGCTGATCAGACTAAACAGCTTGTTTAATTCAGCTAGGCCCCTACTTTTCCATAAACTCTTCGTAAGACTATAATATCAATTAAATAAGATAATACAGCAGTACCTACAATCACTGGTACATATAACAGGCATACAGTGTTACTATTTTTCCCCCTCTTAAGAGACCATGTTACTTGTTATTCTTAAGTATTAGTACCTTCCAAAACAGAAGCTAATTAAAAATCAGAAAATACTCTAATGTATATGACAGATGTAGTTGTGTTACATGGCCTTTTTTCTAAAAGCATCCTAATCGTTCCACTTTCCTAAGAGTCTTACTTACTTAACCTGTTATTTTGTAGTAATTGTATGCATTTAGCTTAAAGTAAAATAAGTGGGGGGGAGACAACAAAAATGAAGCAAAGCAAAACAAAATAACCAGTCAATAACAAAACTGTCCCTGTCCTCAAAAAGTTCATAAACTCACTTTCTCACTTTGCTTCCAATCCCACAAAACCCTACCCCTGTCGTTTCCAAAGTTCTACAGCATCCAAGATCAGATGCCAAATTTGTTAGCAAATAAAAATGTAGGATACTCCATAATCTAACAAATCTATCCCCAGGCCATAATCCATCACTTTACCTTCATACACCAACTGAAAAACCTTGTGTGTATACATAGATATACAATGTATGTGTGTGTATGTGTGGATGTGCATATACATAAATGTATATATATATACGGAAAAAGCCTTACTTGTTTACTTTGGTACTCCCTACCCATACCCCATCCTGAGTTGAGAACCCAGATCCTTGGGTTTTACAGGGTCCACACCTTAGGCATCTCAGCCTCCTGAGCCACAAGGACAGGCCCCCATATTTTTTCTTAAAAAATGTTCTCTAGAGATTCCTTGGTTATAATCTTTTTCCTGAGTATAAATGAAATCTACCTAGACTTTACTAATAAGCTGCTGGTAAGACAGAAAAACAAACAAAAACCTCAGAAGAAAAACAGGAAACGATCTTACTTTTGTGTCTCTTGGTAGAGCTGGAAGTTAAAAAATAAAAACAAAACCACCATCAAAACAAAAACTCCTTTACTAAAAAAGATTTGCTTCTAAGAATAGGCAAGTGAGAAAAACTATCAAGACTATAATCTTTTCGGAAGTAGATATAGAAAAAGTATATAAGCAATAATACTAGAAAGGGAAATGAACTCCAGAAAAAAAGGGAGGGGGTGTTACAATGAACTTTGAAGTACCTTTAACTTTTATTTGTAACTGGAAACAATTTCAGAGGTCATTTACTTCAACTTTCTCAATTTATAGTTGAGAAAACCAAAGATGTGAGAGATCAAATGACTTGTTTATTAGCATCACATAGAAGACCCTAGCTCCTTCCAATTTCTCTCAGTCTCTGACCTCTTGTCCCAGATCATGTCAGGATGCGCCACTCACAGAATTGAGGAAAATCGTCCTCCTTATATCCAGGGGATGTCAGAGGACTAATTCCTAATAATGCCATCTCTTAACACAAGAGAAAAAAATTCCTAGCATTTCAAGTTAAATTCTGAGTTGATTTTCCTACATAGTTGTGCACAGAATCATAGATATTTTCAGTTATGCTAAATATTAACATAATTTTATAATCTCCTAGTATTACTACTCTAATCATATAATTCAGGTATATTATGGGTTAAATTTGGTGGGGAGTCGATAAATCTAACCATTAAGCATATAGTTTCTGAGAAAGTAAGTTGCAAACCATTTTATAAGTTTTAAAGAACAGTCAATCTCATTCTAAGTTAGGAACAACAATATACAAAGACTCAAAATTATAAATCGAATGTGATAATTCAAAAACACAAGACTCTTCATTTTATAAAAAGTTCCACCTCAGGCATCATTTCTTTTAAAAGTAAGCTATTTAGGCACATTTAGCACAGGATATAATTTACATGCATCTTCATATTAATATTTTACTGGAAAACTGAGTCAAAAAAAAGCAAACATCTATACTCATCTACTTTAGGGGGAAAACCCTTTAATGTACATTTTCATGAAGAGAACTATAAAAAGGCAAGAGGAAAATTATTTCTCAAATGAAAGATTGACAACATATATATTAGAGCTAGTGCTAGTTCAAAAATATATGAGAAAGAAACTATCTGAACAGGTAAATTAAATTCAAAGAACCCCCTACATTTTTCTCCTTTCTTCTGCAATGAAACTATGTGTTTCATGAATCAAATCTATGTTTTTAAAGTTTCTATTCAATATATTAAATCAGTGGATATTCTTTATGCATTAGTCTTCTCTATCCAATAAGAAAAATTGAGCTCCTGTTATTTATGAAATACACTATGCCATCAACTTTGGATTTATGACAATAAATAGAAGGTCAGTTCTTGTCCTTAAAGATCTTGAAAAAATAGTGAGTTAACTATATTTACCTGTGATGATGACAGCCTGAATTTTAGTCATTTAGGAAAAAATTAAAACATGTAACCAAATTAATTAAAAAAGAAACTATAAAATATTAATTTTAAAAATATTTAAAATTCAGCTCTATGAAATTTCCCCAAAAAGTAACCAAAAGTACTGCTTTAGCAAAAATTCTCACATTTTAATAGTATCTGCTATGAAAATTAACTGAGGTAATCCTCCAATAAGGAAATCAAAAGCTACTATCTACTGTGATAATGAAAATCAAATACCTGGAAATGAAACTTAACTATTAAACTATTCAAAAATAAATCAAAATGTATAATTAAATTAGTATTATACAAGATTAATACATTATCTTTGAATTTAACAAATCTGAATAAAGTAGCTCCACATTATATCATACAAGTGGTCACAATTTACATATTTTAGATTCCGTCTTCTGAAAATTTTTCAACAAAAAGAGCATTACTGTTTTCTGGAGATTTTTTACTTTTCACAATCTTAACTCACTAATTTACTTGTTTATCACCAAGTCAGATTTTATCAACAATATTAAACATACCTATATTTATAACTACATGTAGGTGCTAACTATAATTATTAAATTTAGTCATTAAAAACTCTAGATGTATGAAACATTCAATTTAGAGCTATATACCTCAAAGCAAAATTCAATGTAAATCAGTCATACTAACACGTCACATAAAATCCTAATGACATTTTTTTCACTGTATACTGTTCATTATACTGAAATATTTTCATCATTCATCAGCTAAAGTAATCTTTAAAACAATATGAAAACATCTTTACACATCTTTACTCAATGTATGCATACTACTTATTGGAATAAATGAGTATTATCTCCACTTACATATAAGAAAACCAAGGCATAATGGTGTCCATTTTATAAATTGCAAGGTCATTTCCTAACCAATAAGTGATCCTACACCATCAAGTCATATTACATGTGCGCCACTTCCAAGTGCCGTGAAACAATTACTGGACCTACAAACAACTACCTCCGCAATGCTAGGTGCAATTCCATTTTATCAAGAGGATTATAGCAATAAGCGTAAACGAAAAAAGCTGGAAAGGGAGAATTTAAAAAAAAAGAAAACACTGATTTGAGGCAGCGATTCACTTATTTTTAAACAATGAAGTAAAAAACAGCTTTTAAAATTAATAATCAAGTAACCAACAGTTGTTTCTTCTGTTTTCAAAAATGATTTCATCCATTTATTGATGATGCAAAACAGAAGTCTATTCATCCTTATAAACAGAAGTCAGATAAGAGAAAAAATTCTGTGACAAGTACATGACACTGCAAATAAAATAAATAAAAGTAAAATTTGGATAAATTAGGGAATATTCATGGCATTTGAAACCTCATTTTAAATATCAAATGTTTCCTTTCATTCAAACGATGGTTATAATTAGTATTAAAACATTCTGCTAGTGAAAAATAAATACAAAACTTTTCTTACTCAAAACTTGAGCAATTTTATATCAAGTACTTTATAAAGATTCGACATTATAAAAAAGCTTGAAACTTAGAGCAATAAGGGCAAAACTGTTCCTGAGAGTTCAAAGACTGAGACTGCATTTCTAATTATGAACTACTGCTATCGGCAATTAGTAAAATGAAAGTTACCTATCACACAAATTTAAATTTAAGAATACGAGACGGGTAAATAATCAATTTCATCAATGACTAAACAGAAATAAGATTTAGCTAATACGTGAATCGGACATCAAAGAAAAAAATTAAAATAGAAGCAATCCAAGGCACACCTTTATAGAAAAGAATATTAGACTGAGTCGTATTCGAGCATCTAGCCAGCTGGGGATTCGTTAATTAATGGGCTATAAGACAGGTTGTGAATGTTCAGGTCAGACGTGCTTTCCTTTCATTATCATCCCAGTTCATCATCCTCAAGTGCAAGAGAAGGCGGCAGAGCACCAAAGCTAGGGGGCATGCTGTAGCAAGGGGAAAAGGAAAATGGGAAAGGTGCAATGGATGCTGCATAGTTGAATAATTATCTGGGTGGCACAATGGGCGAGTCCTGCTGCTCTCGGAGCGGAGCGAGCGGCTCCCTAACTCTGCTAGAGGCACCCCCCCACACCCCTTTAACAGGCATGTGAGGCGACCTCCCTGCTTTGCCTCTTCTTGGGAGGAAGAAAGGCATTCCCGCACTCGCTTCACCGTTATGTCTTTAGATAGACGCGCGGCGCCAGCACGCAAACGCACAAGCTCGATTTCCAGAGCCTCCAGCACGTAGTCGAGAGGGGCTTCTCGGCTACCCGCGGCGGCCGCCACCCCCGGCTGGGGGTATCCAGAGGGTGCCGGGGCAGCGGCGCTCAGGCGGTGGCATCTCAGGTGAGACCCGGAGGCTCTCCACCGAGAGTAGCCTCCGAACGGTTCCTGCAACCCAAACCCAGGCGCCCCGCCGGCCGCCGACTCCCGCGGCTCCCAGCCCGGCAGGCGGGTGGGCGGCCGGCGTTCGGGAAACCCGCGAATGGGGGTGGGGGCTGTGGCGGGGATGGCGCACCCATCCCCGTAACCGCTGCCGGGGCAGAGCTCCACACACCTCTCTCGGGTCTGGCCAGTGACGAAGAGTTCCAAAGCCGGGATCCTCTACCCGCAAAAGAGCAATTCCTGGGAGACTCGCGCTTACCTTGAAATACTGGGGGCTCCTGCCTTACCCCTTCTTCATGCTTCGGCGACGGCCGCCAGCCCCCCTCAGCTCCAGGGACTCCACCTAGAGCCTCCAGAAGCTTCAAGCTTCGGGTGAAGCCCGCTCCAGCCAGCGACCGAGGCACCTGGCCACGGGAAACGCCGCCTGCAGCGCCCGCCGGTCGCCCAACCCACCGTGTGCTCGACGCGCGAGCGAACAACACAGCGAGCCTCCGCCGCCGCCCCCAACCCACCCCCTCCCCGCGCGCGACGCTCCACAACCCGGCGCGGAGACCCGATCCTGATGTAGGGGGTGGCGCTGGACTCTCGCCACCTAACCTACCATTCTTCCCACCGGGCACTATCCCCTGCCAGTCAAGATTTTCCAATTTAAGATTCTCACTGTCCTCTTAAGTTCCCAGCGCCCGGGTGCAGCCGTTCTGGGAAGTTCAACCTCTGCCCATTCACTCCTCAGTGATGACTATCGCTCTTCTCCCCTTTTCCTGAGGCTTTATGGTATTGCCCGATCCTCCGTTTGGGGGAGGGGGACGGAGAGAACAGTGCTAGGCCAGGGAATGAGAGAAGATGAGAGCCAATTGAAAGAACCATGCATTCAGGGGCGGGGTCAAAGAGAGGCTCTCTCGCTCTCCCGCCCCGCCCCCTCGCTCCAAACTACACTTCCCATAGTGTCTCGTCTACTTCTCGCCGCGCTGCACGCCGGGAGTGTAGGACCGAGCGGCCTCAAGGTATTTCGGGACTCGTAGTGTTTCATCTACTCAAATAGGTCCTGAAAGTTATAAACTATTATAATTTTCTCTTTTCCTCTATATAAATGTTTCCAAATCCTTAGTTCTGTTTTAATTATTATTATGATAGTTAATTGTGTAACAATTTTGTGAATAACTAGGAAGGAAGTAAAACATGTGTTTCATGGCAATCTGGCAGGACCTTGTAGCGCTTCTTCTTCCGCCTGGGCCTGGTCTCCGCCGAGGGTCTGTTGCCGTCATGTCGGCTGCGATTGCATCTCTGGCTGCCTCCTATGGTTCGGGTTCAGGGTCCGAATCAGACTCAGACAGTGAGGGCGGACAGTGTCCACTGCCGGCCGCTGATTCCCTCATGCACTTGACCAAATCGCCTTCGGCCAAGCCCTCTCTGGCGGTGGATTCGGCTCCGGAGGTGGCAGTTAAGGTAAGCTCTTTGGACGCCGATGCGGTGCGGTAATTGTTGGCTTCTGCTGAGTCGATTGTTGGACCCCAGGTTACTTCTTCCACGGTGCTGAGAGATACGTGATTAACGCTGGGATCTGCCTCCTGCACCTTCCCCGGGAGAAGCCGAGAATTGAAAGTTGGAACTACTCCCTCTCTCCTCCCGCCATCAGAACCGAGTGAAGAGGGGGTGAAATTTAAATAGAACTAGTGCGACCTCAGAACATAAATAGATAAAGCTAGGTAAGGGCTTTCCAAACTAGAGTACACGCCCTCTCTTGAAGTGAGCCTAGGTCTTTGTTTTCGAAGTCAGAAGTGGATTCTGATCCCCGTTCCATCCCGTTTGTGTGAACTTGTGCAAGTTATACAAACCTTCTCTGTTTCCTCACCTGAGCAATGGAGAAAAATGTGAAAGTGCCAGTCTACATGAGACGGTTATTGTGAAGATTAAGTGAAATGGTATCAATGTTACAGCGTAGAACCTACTGTCTAATAAAAGTGCATTATTTAGTTAGTTCTTGTGGTTATTTATCAGTGCATTTATAGTAAATGAAAAAAGGATCTAAGATTTAAGAAAGTGTTCATGATCCCAGTTGAGGAAGGTAACAGAAGAAAAATTGGGTATGATATTTGTCAGGAACTGTTTGTTTTAAGAGGTGAAGACAGGCCAGCAAACTAGACTTCTTTGCCATCATGATGCAAATATTCTAGTGGCAGAGGCAGGCAATAAAAATGTGAGAAAATGAAGTGGTTGCAGATTGGATTGAGTGCTCCGAAAGAAAAAAAATAGAGTACCATGTCTAAGGTATGTAGAAAATAAGGGGAGAGTGTGACTGCCATAGATTGGTCAAGGAGAGGGAAGTGCTGTCTGAAAAAGCAGCTTTGAAAAGAAGCCAGCTACAGGCAAACTAAGGCAAGGGTTTCTATCCAAAAGAGACATAAGTCCATGAAATGGCAAAAGTTATTGTGTCTGGAGTCTGATGAGAGTTTCTACCAATTGACAGAACAGCGCCAGTGGTACCTAATGGGGGTGATCATATGCTCAAGATGTGGTGACGGGAGACACTGCAAAAAATTCCTTTAAATTTAATATATTCCCAAGTCTAGTTTTACGACTTGTCTTTCATAGATTTCTAATGAGCTGTTTTTGAATTTTACTTTTTTACTAATGGACATTTGGTTTTAAAGAATGGTTAGAGTATTCCTGTTTTTCTAACAAAACATGCTCCCCAACTTAGACCCTTCCAGACACCTCCTGAGTCTTCAATTCCTTTCACAGCTCACCTTTTCTCAACCAGTGCAGCCTCATCTTAACCTCTGGGGAAACACCCCTTTCTGGGTAATTTCGTTGATCTTCCAGTTGTCCAGTTTTGCCATATAATTATCTGCATCAAGTAACACTGTTAAATAGTTCTTTCTTGAAACTCTCTCGCTTGAATTTCCATGGGACCGTCTTCAATTTCTGCTTTCTTGTTCTGCCCTCCCTGAATTTTGGTATTTCCCGGGACTCTGCCCTTATTCCTCTTGGCAGCCCCCCTTACTCTTCTTTGCCTTCAACCTCACTCTGTGCTTCTGATGACTCACAGACCCAACATTGAGAAGTGGTCAGCACAGGCCTGGAATCAGAACTGCCAGGATTCAAATCCTGTCTCCATTGCGTATCCATATGTATCCTTAACTACTCTGCTTAAGTTTGTATTTTTCTAATCTGGAAAGCAAGGATAACATTGGTACCTATCTCATGAATTTAAAGACTTATCAAAAGCATCTTAAACACCTATAACAGTGCCAGGCACATTATCCTATGATTTCCAACTCTAAACTCCTTGTTAACTCCAGAATTATTAAACTTTTCTGCCAGGATGATTCTCAGGCTCATCTAATCCAAAGTACTGAAAAATTAACATTCTTTTTCCCTCAAAATTCACTTAACCTGTTTTACCCAATGTGATTAATGATCTCCCAACCCACCCAATCATCCAAATCAAGAACTAAAGGGTCTTCTTTTTCCTTATCCTTCCTCAGCCCCTTGAAGCTAATGATTCAACTGATTCTAACATTTCTGCTTCATTAATTTTTTTCAAGTCTATTCCTTCTCTATTTTTACTGAGACAATCTTACTTCATATCTTCCTTACTTTTCCCAGGAGTCAGTCTTGTCTTTTCTTTCTCACCCCTGCTTTCAGGTAGCGGTTCTTTTCTGTTGTTTCACAGTGATTTTTATCAAATTTCTCTTCCGTCTTCTGACACTTGTTTAGTTCAGATTCTTATCACTTTTCTTGAAGATAATTATAATAACCTTCTAACTGGTCTTCCTGATTTCTCCTTTCTTGTTCCCTAGTTCCGTGCCCTCATTCTTTCCTTCACAGTATATCAGTGTTCTTTCTAAATTCCTGTTAATATCACTTCCCTGCCGAAACACATCAAGTTGCCTAAAGAGTAGTTTCTAAATTTTTTATGTAACGTGAGACCAGTCAGCCCCATGCTGAACTCTCTACAAAGTCCTAAAAGCCACCTTTTTCCTCCCAAGATTTTGCCCTCTTTTTCTGGAAATCCTTGCCTTATGCCTCTTCTACCCATTCTATCTCAAACTACTGTCCAGTATCAGTGCACTTGTTTCCTCTTCTGTCTTTAATCCCTCTTCTCATACCTCAGTTGTAGACTTGCCACATTGTTGTGATTTATTAACTTTTTTCTTTCCCCTGAACATTGTTGTGAAACCTTGGGGACTAAAGATTGTTGTCTGTTTTCATGACTCCAAGGCCTAGTACTGAAAATTAAGGGAAATAAATATCTTTTGTGAAAGAATGAATGAAAGAGTAAGTAAAATATAATAAAGTCTTGGAAAAGCATGTACTTGACAGTCACTGGACATTAGTTGGTTGGGGTGCGGGTAGGGGTGTCTCTAGAACTTACTGTGTTCAGTCACTTCAGTTATAGTAGGAAAATCTAGAAGAGGTTTTATAAGATACCGAGGTTCATTAGAAGCAGGGCTGGGGCTAGACTGCCCCAGTGATTTAGGTTCTGTGATGAGAGAATAAGGGACATTGATGGTCACTAGTTTGTGATCAACACTTGCTATGTGCAAAACAAAAAATGCATACGCATAATAAACGTGATGATTTGAAAATGACCAGTGGAGAAGATGTGAAACATACATTCATCTGTATTTGACTCACGGTACTGTGACTAATAGCAAGAATTTTGGCAGAGTATAAACTTAAAGCAATGTTTTTGATCCATTTCCCTGAATACTAATGAGATTAACATCTTGACATGTATGTTATTGGTGTTTTGTTTTGTTTTTTCTTTTGAAGAGACTATTGGGATGTCTTTCTCTTTGATTTGTAGGGTATCTTTATATATCCTGGATACTACTTTTTGTTAGTTATGTGTGTTACAAATAAATGTTCCAGTTTATGGCTTGTCTTCTCACTCTCTTGATAACAGAAGTTGTTTATTTAGTACCATTTTATCAAATTTTTCTTTAATGAATTGAGGTTCCTGTTTCATATCTATGAAATCCTTATTCCAAAGTCATAAAAGTATTCTCAGATTTCATCTTTTGAAAGCACTATTCTGTGCTCTATACACTTAAATCCTACATCCACATGGAATTAAACTTTTGTGTATGGGAGAACATTTTCAGTAATGCGGTTTGATTTTTGGTATGCAGTTCTCCTCCCCTCTTTTGTTGTTATGCAAGGTTGCCTTGGCGGCTCTTGGTGCTTGTAATTCTATACACAGTTTAGAATTAATTTGTAAAGTCTGCTCGCACTCAAGTGGGATTATATTTGGGATTGCATCAATTTGGAGGCAATGTTGTACCTATTTATTTGTCTTCTAAATTTCTTCCAAAGTTTATAATTTTCTCCATAAGTGTTTTGTATAACTTTGTTGCAGGTATTTCTAGGTGCAACTTATTTTTATGCTGTTATGTTAATAATTAGTATAATTTTTTTTTACCAAATTTCTTTAATTTTCTAACTGATCTTAATACTTACATAGTTAGGTCAGCTGCAAATATAACCATATTTTTTCTTTCTTTCAATCTATATTTCTTTTTTTTTTTTTCTTGCCATGACATATTTGCTAATATCTCCAGAAAGATAAAAAATAAAAAGACTGGGAGGAAAATCAAATTCTCAGAAAAAGAAAGCTGCTCTGGTTGTATTAATAACAATAGGCTTTAAAATAGAAAAAAAGTCACTTTATAATGATACAAGGTTCAATTCACAAAGACATACATAAGAGAGTTTTAAATTCATATGCACCTAATACAAGAGCTCAAAATATTTAAGCAAAAATTGGTAGAACTACAAGGAGAAATTGATAGATCTATATAGTGGAAGGTTTTAATAATCTACAAATAATTGGTAGAACAAGCAAAAAATATCTGTAATGATACAGAAAATCTGAAAAAAGTTAGCACACGGTAGCTAAAGGATACAAAGAACATAACATTCAAAGCAGAATATTTTCACGCATTAATAAAGCATTTGAAAAGAAAATCATATGCTATGCCATTGGTGAACTTGATAGAGCAACAGATAATATTTTGCGCTGTCCTGGGCTGTACATATAGTCTGTCATATCTTCCTTCCTCTTTAAAATGTAAATAGCATTCTTCTTGATGCAAAACAGACTGGGCTAGATTTGTCCCTCAAAATGTTGTTTGCCAATCCCTATTACTAGGCCATAGAATGTCTATAAATTACAAATATTACCATATTCTCAGACAAAATATATCTCAGCTAATCAGCCACAACAAAAGAATTCTGAAATTTGCATATTTAAAATTTGTCAAATTGTACTTCTCAATCTCCCATGAACCAAAAAAAAAAGAACAAAAGAATTTTGAACAAACATTAAGGAAAATAATAGTCATCAGACTTTGGGCAGTGAAACCTAGCAATAATTTCTTTATAGTCTTAAATACATGTCATAGAAAAGAAGAAAAGCAGAACATAAAAGTATGCTAACCATCTATTCTTTTGGATTGATTGTAATTGTTTTTTAATCCTATTATTTTCTCTACTCATTTGTAAATTATGCCCTCAATTTCTACTCTTTAAGTAGTTACTCCTAGAAATTAAAACCTATCTGAGTTAATCAGCATCATTACTTCTTACTAAGAACAGCAAGAACTTTGGAACACTGCAATTTTATTTATAATCGTCCCATCAGTCATTTGTTAGTGTAGCATTTTCCCTTTTGACTCCTTTTAGGACACTTACCTCCACCCTCTTTCATTGTAGTATGGTTTCATTTTTTGTCATCATTATGGGATACATGGATATGGATTTCTTTTTTACTTACAATGCTCCGAATTTGTGGGCATCTTTAATTGTGAATTGATTGATTGGGATTATAGTTCTTTTGACATTCTGGGAAGTTCTCTGTACTTAACTCGTCACATAATTTTAGTCCTGTTCTCTTATTCTAGAACTTCAATTAGGCATATTTGTATTCTCACTGTATAACAACAATTAAGTATTTTCTGTTTAGTTTGCTTAGCTGACATATTTCTAAATAAAATAAATTTAGAAATTCATTTTAATATTACATTGTCTGATTTTACACTTTGGAAATTATATACTGAAATCTGTTGCTTTGCGAGAGTTGCTTATTAATTGACTTTAAAATTAAACACATAAAAACAGACCTGGCTATCTCTTTTCAGTCAGTGACTATGCAATTTTCCCTAATGTAATCCCTGTTTTAACATAGCCAACTTTAGTAAAATGAAAATTCTGCCTCTAATTTTTATCATACTTTAAAGTTTCTTCTTCTTGGTGTATCTTTCTCATGCTTGTGAACTTCAAATCGATCATCTTTTTCCTCTGTATTTCTTAAGGACCAAAGTCAAAAGGTATCTTTGTGAATTTCTACTGTTTTATATTATCCACCTAAACTCTCTTTTTAAGAAATCTGTTATCTGTTCCCACTTTCTTGGGGGGCAGGGGGGGTCACAAAATAGAACAGTACCATAAATTGATAAATAATTTAGAATGATTAATAGTTATATTCTGATTCAGGTTTTTTTATTTATACAACAATAAGAAATGTGAAAAGGACTACAAAGTAAATATTCTTTAGTTTCATTTTCAAATTAATTTGCAAATAAGCAAAAGATAAACTGTTTAAACTGATTTGCCCCATAAAGTGCCCTTCACTTAACTGCACTTTAACTTTTAGATAATTAAAACTGAATAGAAATCCTTTGTAATTCTGTGGTAATTTCATTCACATACCTAATTGTTATTGTATTCCTCATGGGTATTAAAACAAGGTTGTGGTATTATCCAAGTTTTTCTAAGTAAATATAAAATTAATAGCCCTTAATTATCTAGAGGATTGTTCGATTTGTTCTGTAATTTTAGCTGGAGTCAGAGACTGCGACCTATTTATATTTTTTATTAGTTGCCTTTGTTGGTTATATACAGAGTTTTCTTATTATACTTTGCATTTAAAACTTGGTGTCTCCTGGTGCTTACTGTTGGAGCACCTGGAAAATTTCCCCATCCTTCTGAGGTTCTGCATTAATATCAGATAAGAATGACAGGAGAAAAGACCAAATTTGGTGGCATACAAAGGGGAAATTTACATGTCTGTAAATGGATAGGGGGCCTGGAGTATCAAGGAGAGTGGAGGGGGACTGCAAATGAGAGGGTGACTTCCATTGATAAAACCTTGCCACTAGTTGTTTGCCCTGCCTTAAGATAGGTTTCTTTGATAAAAAGACTTCTGCAGATGACTCCCTATCTAAGTGTCTATGGTAAGAGCAATAGCTTGCAGACCTGCAGGGCCTCAATTAACCTTTAGTTCCACATATCAAGGTGACATGTATTTGAAAAATCCTACTTTGGACATCTTGCAAGAGGCTTATCTGGACATTCTTTGGAAGACTGATCCCATAGTACTCTGTTCAAAATAATTCAAATTTGTATATTTAAAATAACCTTAGTTGGAAAGATTTGATAAACTGCATTATGTAATATGCCACCTATATTCTATAACTCATTGGGGAGGTATGCATGTGGCTCAGCTCCTAGCAATTTACTAGTAGGAGTTGAATTTTAAAGGAGAAAAGTATTTAATTTAGTTTTCATACAGCTTAGTTTTATACATCACTTTGTATGTAACTTTTTAACTTTATGCTACAGAAGATACTATCTAATCAATGAAGATTCTAGTGTGAATTTGGAGATAACGTATGTACCTTTTAATTTCAACCCCTTCCTTAAGTACCTTAATATGAAGAACATCTTTCCCCAGTTCCAACCTTCAGAAGTTGAAAACCCAGATTCTCATTCTTCTAGCTCCCTTGCAGCAAAGGTTCAGACTATAAATTAGGTTCAGACAGACAAACCACCCACCGACATTCTAATCTAAAACGCATCCACAAAGAAGTAGAACTATTTTTAAGTGGCAGTGGTAACCATCACTGTTCTAGTGTCAACAGCAGTATCCCATGGCGCCGTAGCAGTTTAGCTGTGCCGTACAGTAATGGTGAGCTGTTGTCCTCCCTCGATTGAGTCTATGATATGCTTAATTCTGAATTGTGATTCCATCTCTACATTCACTCTTTATTTCTACCTGTTTCTGTAGGCTGATTCTCAACCTCTCTTGGACATGCTAAGAGAAATGGAAAGAATTCTATTTTATTTATTAGCCTATGAGGGTTTCTGTTGCTTGCAACTAAGAAGCCTGAATGGTACTCTGCCAACCAGTTCTTTTTTTTTTTTTTTTTTTCCTGTTTGGTAGCTAATTGGGTCTTGGGTCTCCCTAACGTGGTTCACTGTGTTTACAACTTTAAATTCTCCCCTTCTTATTTATTCTATTTGTACCTAGAGATAAGCAACTTATCTTGCTAATACTTAACTTAAAGGAGTAAGTATATAAGGAATCTGTGAGATAATGTGTCTACTCTGGTCCTGACATTAATACTGTTAAACACTTTTGTTCATAACACCCTTTTCTAGCAAACTATATAATTTACTTATGTATTATATGGGATTTATCTCTCTCTCCCACTAGAACACAAGCTCTACAAGGACAGGGATCTTTGTCTAGTTCTATGGGCCTAAAATTAAAATGGTGCCTGGCACATAGTAGGCATACAGTATTGTTGAATGAATAATTGAATCTGAAGTTACTGCACTTGCTTTATGAAGATAGCTGTGTCCCTAACTACAGAAAGAAAACAGAAAGATTAATAATGACTCCAAACATCTCCCTCCTGCCCCAAACATCTGTCACCTATTGTCTGTATCATCTCTACTTCATCTCAGAGAGTGCTCCTCTTTTCAGACGCTAGTCTTCCCACTGTGTGCTGCATTCTCTCTGTTGCCACCTCTTCCAGGATTAGCCCCTCCTTTTCCTGTCTTTCTCCCTAATTATGCCTTTCCTCTAGTCTATGATTGACTAAACCTTCCACTTAGTCTACTTGAGGGGAAAAAGACAAACAGATTTATCTTGAAAATCCTTCAATCTGGCACCCCATCTCTTCTCTTCTTTACTGCAAATGCTTTGAAAGAGTGAAAAATATTAGTCTTTTTTTTCCTAAATCCTCATTATATTTCTGCCCCCTTGCAACTGCCTTTACACATTTCACTCCAATACTAAAACTGTTCTGCAAAATTTTTTTTTGTGACATATTTGTCAAACTCAGTGATCTCTGGTGAGCCTTCATCATATTTAATTTCTCTATGGATTTGACTTTTCTTTCTTTAAGTTAACTTAAATATTTATTGAATATGCCCCGAGTACCTTACGTCCCACTAGCCACTGAGGACAAAAAAATGTAAGTAAAAGTCACATGCAAGAAATAATGTAATGTCCAGGTACTTTAAGAACTCTTGGTAATTTGGAGGTGGGCAGAGTATATGGAAATGTGTGTATGTATGTGTATACTTAAGGAATGAGGAAATTGCACATACAGGCCCACATTATTGTTTTGTAAAACAAAAACAAAACAAAACAAAAAAGTTACCCCAATAAATATTTTTTTAAAAGAGATTATGTGTGTTCCTTAGGCCTGTGGACTAAAGAGAACTCTCCTGAGCCAGGAGCAGGAAAGGTTTCAGGGAGAACAGAGGATGACATGTAAAGTTAAGGAGAAATGCATAAGGAGCAAAGACAATGACAGTGCTAACCACACAAAGTGTGAAAGTACTTGATGTTTTTAAAAATCAGCCGTTAGTCTATGTGGCAAAAATGGGAATATATTAAACCAGATAAGAAGGCATCAAAATAGACCAGGCAAGCTATGAAGGCTGAACTAGGTTAGTGGTGGCTGGAATGTGGAGAAGAGAAGGTAGGATTATGCAGAAATATTTCACACATAGAATCAGTAAAACTAGTGCCTAACTTGTTAGTGAGTAAAGGTGGAGTCATGTTGGAACAATATCTTCTGTTTTGGACATAGCACAGTGGTGCTGTGACCATCCATGTCGTTGATTCCAGTGGGCAGGTGGAAATCTATGTCCAGGGACCAGGAATATGGTAGGTGCAAACTGAAGTCATGAAAAGGATATGTAAATATATGGACAGTTTTAAAATGAGTGAGGAGTGAAGTTTAAGGATCATCATGCCTGAATGCCTCTCTCTTTGAGAAGTAGAGACTGAATTGCCTGCTGTGGTGAAAGGTGTTGTAAAAGCAGTAAAATTTCAGAACAATAGCTGTGCCTGTGGTATTATTTTTCTGGTCAGTTTTCTAGTCGTTGGTCCCTAGCTGATCTAACTCTACCAGATCTTAATTTGTTAGTCGCATTGCTGCTTCTCCAGTATCACTGTCATTATCATTATATTTCTCCTGTTTTATAAAATTTGTGATATTACTTTGCACTGGTTTGACAGATGTTTTCTACCGTCAATAGGAGGCCAACAGAATAAAGATCATGATAACAGAGATAGTTCGAGGGGATGAGGATATATTTGTGCATATAAATGCATCTGTGTCACTTACATTTTAGTAGAGATTTAGACGATAATTGGTTAAGTGATAATAAATGTGGTAAAGAAAAATAAAACAAGGTAAGAAAAAAGTAGAAAAACTGGGTAGAAACTTGAAAGAAGAGAGAACCATCATGTGAATATCCAGGGAAAGAACATTCTAAGAAGTGGAAACAGTAAATGCAGAGACTCTGAGGCAAGATAAATTCCAGGAAAGCAAATGAGCCCTGAGACTGGATTAAAGTGGGCACAGGCCCAGAGCTAGATGAGGACAGGATGGGGGCAGGCCGGAGGTGGGCTCCTGGAGGGTAAATTCTCAACCAATTGAATTCTGCTTCCTTATTTTATAACACCAAATTTTATAATTTCAGTTTTACCGAAATATAACGAATTCTATTTATATTCTATTATACATGAAGTATAACTTTGAAAGTTTTGAAATATAATTTGAACACGCAAACTAAGTTAAAGAAAAGGTATAATCATATAACATTTTTAACATGTAAATGCTCTAGAAGAACAATACAGGAAGACAAAAAATATCCTGGAATTTACCCTAGGGAACCATACTAACTTTTGGGAGAAAATGATAGTCCTTTTTAGGCTTTTATTCCCAGTGTGAAAGCTATCAGAGGTAGCTTTAGAGCAAGGGAATAAAATAATCTGACTAGTATTTTTAAAGAAACACAGACTCCTGTGTGGAATCAGGCTGTGGGTGTGTAAGGAGAGAAGCAGGGAGCCCATATAGGGGCTTATTACAGTAATGTAGGTGTGAGATGATGATTGGACTGAGGTGATAGTGAATGAGGGCCTTAAAATTGTTTGAACTCTGGTGTGTATAGAAGGTAGAGACTTTGCTCATGACTTAGCTGTACTGTGTGAAAGAAAGATCAAGGATAACTGGGAATTTTCACCTGGGCAAATATATTGCAATTAATTTAGATAGAGAAGCCTGGAAAGAATTATTGGAAAAGGGGAAGAGCACCTTTTGGACATACTAAGTTTGAGGTGTCTTTTAGGCATCTTGGGAGGAAGTAGGTCAAGTTGATGGCCAGTACTTCAGGGGATGGCTCCAGGTTAGAGATGCTAATTAGGGAATGGTCATATTTGTAAGTAGTAGACTTACACGAACGATAGACTGCTAGTAATTCTCTAGAGGAGATGAGATCTTTATGTTCACTACAGTGGGGGCGTGAATTGAAGGTTGAAATACTGCCATAGAAGAGCAAGGTCCTGCCACTTTCTTTTGTTTCCTCTGCAGTCCGAACCAAGCACCATTTGGGTACATATCTGACAAGTCTTGCTAAATAAAGAAGAAATGCTTCTGAAGTTGGAGGCAGGATCAGGTCTTCTGAGTTAATAAAAAAGAAGAGTTGGACTCTCTTAAATTAACTTAAGACTTTAAACAGTTTTAACTAAGAATTTATTTATGCAGATGGGATAAAAGTAATTTAAAAGAAAAAAGTTGTATTATGTATTTTACCTTCTGAAGCTAACTGTATACACAACTTATATTAAATCTTTGATTTTTATAATTATGAATCATATGACACTAGTGTAATAATCAGTGCATTGATATTTAAATTACTGGTGTAGCCTTATATAGTTTCTAAAATGAAATAATCACATGTCAGATTTTTAATGCTCACTTGGTTTTCTTTTAGGAAGATTTGGAAACTGGAGTTCACCTTGACCCTGCTGTCAAAGAGGTTCAGTATAATCCTACCTATGAGACCATGTTTGCTCCAGAGGTAAGAAAACTTTCAAGATTCTGCCTTTTGCTGAAGTATTTTAATTATAGCTAAACGGTGAAATTTTTAAAGTTCTCAAAAAAGTACAGTATTTAAAATTTTAGACTATCCTTCTATTCTCTGAATGTATAAGTAGCATGCCTTTGTGAGACTGATTTTAAAAATCCACTGACTGGCATGCCTCGACGGAGAGGTGGTTGGGTCAGCAGCCTCAAAAGTAGTGCAGTCCACATATATCCTAAGGATCCAGGTGTCTGTCCTGGGGTTGGGCTTGGGGTGGGTGGGGACCACCAAGATGAAAAACTTAGTGAAGGTAAATGGAAGTGTTAATTTCTGTCTGCCTGCTTGCTTGCCTTTATTCCTGCCTTAAAAAAAAAATTAACTTAAAAAGAAATCTACTAGCTATTTATCTACCTACATACAGCTATCTAATAGGACGGAACTATGTTTTTGGAAAGGGAAAAATTTTAAGCGTTTAATTTTAAAAATTAGATGCAAACTTAGTTAACATCTCGATGCCAGAAAATGATCAGTATAAAACAAAACAGTATGGCTTCAGTAGAGGATCTCTCAGAAGCACTTTAAAGATGGAGGTGAAGAGCTATATATCTTATTGCAACTTGGTAGAGGAAGGAGTACTTTCATTTTTTTTAGCGTGCAGTCATTCCTTTTTTTTCCATAAAGCCAAGTCATAGAGTTATTTTATATAATGTACTGCTTAAGTTTCCATAGGCGCTTAAAGTAAGGCAGTTGAGGTACAGAGCACAGCCAGGAATGCGAGCGAGTGCTGGTGTTCAGACAGTTCTCCAGTGGTTCTGAGTGTGCGGTCGGCAAAAATCTCATTCCCATGCTCTGAGTTTGGGGGCACATTTTTTATTTTATCCATTGTTTCTTATATCCTTCTTGCCTGTTAGACTGTAGGTTATCTCCTGCTTGGCACCATTTTAGCCACATATCGAAGATGTGTATTATATATATGCATTATGATTTTTTTAATGAAAAGTACTTCAATGAAACAGAGCTACCAGATTCAGAAAATGAGAAGATTTGGAAATAGTGTGATACCTGACATTCTTCTGTCAGTATATTTTCTATGTAGTCCATTTTTCTTATATTTTTAAAGATTGTACCCAATATTATTTTATTACAGTTTTCAGTACTTCCAAGAAAAATTTAAAAGGTCAAAAATTTCTGCGATACTAAGGCAGTAGGCATATTCTGTTTGTAAGATTATCAGTACTTTAGTGTTCTGTTCTTTTTTTCTCATATTAGGGAACCTTCCATTAAATATTTAAATTTTATGCTTATGATGTGTCAGTGCTTCTCTGACATGTCAACGATTTAAGAAAAGAGTGATGAGACTGAAAAGTGAAGAAAAATTACAATTTTTCATTGTTGCCAAAATAAACCTGTGACACGGTTTGTTAATTTTGAATTCTTTAACTAGGATCTATGTAACTGATGAAGTAGTTACATAGGAAGTAAGTCCACATATATCCCAAGGTTCCAGGTGTGTTAATCCTGCGCTTGGGGTTTTTGCCACATGAAATTCAGGCTCCCATATTTTGAGAGCACATTCCTAGAAACCAGATAGATAGATAATCTTTATCAAGCTACAGAGGCTAAGATAAGTTGTTTTTTTGTTTTCTGTATTTTGTTTTAAGATAAATACCAGGCTGTTCCTACAAATACCTCTAATACTATTCATATTTAGGGGGCAGTTTTGTCCTGGGCGTAGGCAGGAAAATTTTTCATGAAAGCAGTAGTATTTGAAATGAGAACCACAATCCAAGTTAAGAACGTGAGATTTGGAGTTAAATTCACACTTGTTAACTCTCGTGTGACCCCTGATTATCTTAGTTTTCACATAAGCAAAATGAAGATAATTTCTAATATACTGAGTCAAAAGTATAAATGAGATAATATATGATGTGCTTAAGAACTCACTGGCATTTAATAAGTGATAGTCATTTTTCTTTATAGCAATAATATTGGCATTGATGTCTAGGTAAGCCTCATGAGGAAACATTCCAGGTGGAGGGAATAGCATGTGTCAAATCATAAAAGATCTAAAGAACAGGAAGGTTTTTAGTCATAAATAGGGGTGAACACAGAGGTTAAGACTACAATGGTACTTTGTATAATACTACACAAGGCTCAGGGCACCAAAGTGAAGAGTCTTGATGTAATAGATGATAAAGAGATTTCTAAGATTCTTTAATGGAGGAGTGGCATAATCAGCACTGAATTTTTAGGAAGGTTCATTTGGTAAGAGTTTGCATAGTGAAAAAGAACAAGACAGAGAAATAAAACTATCATCTATTACTATATGCCTGCTACTATAGTGAGAGACTTAATGTATTATTTTATATACATTATTTCCTCTAGTCCTCACTGTAACCCTATGATATACTTGTATCTCTGTTTTAAAGAGAGGAGAAACCAAGTCTCAGGTTATTCTGCAAGCAAGTGGCAAACCTGGAGACTTGGGTCCAGGTTACACAGCTGTGGAGTTTGCAGGCTTCACCTTTTCCTGTGAATGTGCTAGTTCAGTAAATTAACTGAATTGGCTATTTTAATTTCTAAAATATTGTTTCTTCCTATCAAGTAAGCTTTCCAAGTTATCATAGAACTTGGAAAATATGTAATAGTCATTGTTTCAGTCTGGTGATTTTCTTTATTTCACTCAATCCTTTTGAATCTGCTTAGAGAGAAAAGTGTACTTGTCAGCTTCTCTAAACTTGTATAAAATCCATAAGCCTTGGGGGAAATTTCAAGCTTAAAATAATAGTACTTTGGGGAATAGAAAAAATATAAAAATTAAGTGGGAACAATGCCAGTTACTGTTAAGAATCAGACTGTTAAGAATCAGTAAGGGCTGCTATAAATATTGTTAGAAAGAACTTTAGAAATCATATAACTCAGCTGTTATAGATGAGAAAACTGAGGCCCAAGTTCATAAAACCAGCACTTTAGAGCATTCTTAAACTAGTAATATTTAAACTATGTCTTGCAAGATTGAGATAGTCTGCCAATGAAATTGAATTTTGGTCATCTTTTCCAAATTTGTGGAAAATAATTGTTAATCAGTGTACTCTTCTTAAGATTTGTTTATAGATGTTTCATACATTGGCAACTGCAATAAATAGTAATGAAAAACTTACTAAATTCTACATATTATATGATCATTGATTCAGTAACCTGATTTTTTTTCTGCATGTGAACTTATGGTAATGATTTTATATAGTTTATTTTTACTAGCATAATTCTTAATTCCAGTAATGTTATGATATACTACTAAAACATTGACCCTTGAGCACTTTACTTACTGAAGATTTTTGATCACTGCCTTAAAGTACATAGATCTCTTAGATTTATTAATTAATGCCTTAACACCTTAAAAGTGCTTTTTTTCCCAACTCTATAAATAAATCTCTATACTTCACTTAGGTCAAAGATGTAAGAATTTTTACCTCTTTTGGGAACATCATACATTCTTTTGGGTGCAGTGATCTGAATTAATGTCATTTTATACAGAGAGATTATAATTATAATTGTGGTTTACTTAAATATTATTCTTAGCTAAAAACCTAACTATGAATATTTATTTTTTTAAATCACTTAAATACAAATTCATTGTTAAACTTATGTACCAGAAGTTGGAAAGAAGTATTTAGAAATCAGTTTTATATGCTTTGTTGGTTTTTTTTTTAATGATTAATCCAGATTGAAAATATTAGGTACATAGTCACAGAAGTTAGGACCATCTGAGAGACAGTTTTTGAATAATTGGGAGGGGCTCTGTTGACATTAAATGTCTTCGAGGTCTGCTCTGATAGCTGCAGTAACCAGGCAGTTAAAGTGAGCCAGAAATAAATATATTTTCTTTCCACAAAATTTCCTATATTGTTAGAAGATTTGTTGCTATCTCAGCTTAAATATCTATAAAGCCGTAAGTGCATACACATTTTGACTGCTTTAGAAATAGCACCCTATATAACATATACGTAGCTGTAATATATGGATCAGTATTCATATGAAACTTTTTAGCACTGAGAATTTTGCTTTAAAAAATAGCACCAGTTTGATTTGTGTGTCCTGTAGAAGAATTATTCTCATTTTGTAAAATCTTAATAAGACTGTGTAATTGACTTTTCCTTTTTTATATTGAAAATTAGAGGCATAATGGTTGATGCTTTATTATATGTGATGGGGTAACAATAAGAGCAATGGGGATTTTTAGGTATTTCCCCCACCCCAGAAATATCAGATGCTGCTTTGCAGATGGTAGCTGACAACAGCAGGGAGAGCAGCTAGGAAATGTTTAAATTATTTTATTATCTTTAACTTTATGGATGATTCCTTGTTTTTAGCAAATAAATTTCATGACTGAATAAAGTTAACCAGATTAAGCAAGCTAGATTTTTTTCCCTATGTTTCCACCCACCAGCACAGGAAGAACTAATGTGGGCTGCAGTTTTGCACTATCCTTTATTACAATGTAAAATAAATATTAATCGAAGTTTTACGTCTGAATCAGATATTTTAAGATTGAATCATTTTATACATGGAAATGAAAGCTGTCAAAAGAAAAGTATTTTGTGATCATTTATTTTCTTATAAAGCAGAAAAAAAATGTAAGGCCAGTCTAATATCATTTAAATCCAGATTTTCCTGAATAGGTTATAGGTTGATATCTAGAGAAGGCAGCATTCTGGTTAAGATCAGTAATTTATCTTTATGGTTCTGGTTATGGTTCTGGAAACATATCAGAAAAGGTGGCTTCTGATGATAGTGACCTAAAATGGTCTAACATCAAAATATTTGATCATGACAGATGTTTCAGTTCAAATAAAAATATCCTGGAGTTAACAGTATTTCTAAAGTGGGAAATATAATTTATTTTTTATTTTAAAACAAAAAAATTGCATTTTTCCAATATGCTTTAGAATAGCATTAAGTTAATAATACTTAATATAGTATATTCTTGTACTTTTTTACCCCTTTTTGTAGAGACTGATTATATATTTAAAGATGTTATATAATAGAATGTTAGAATAGGGTTTGTTCTAGCTTTGGTTCTGCCAATTAATAACTATTGACTCTAAAGCAATTAAAATACATACTATCTGGCTTTTTCTTCATTTCTACCATACAAGAAAAAATATCCCTCTAGCAGGATTTTTGTACAGATAAAATTAAGTGATATTTGGAAAGTCATTCTGGAAACTTGAAGTATTATAAACAAATAGATATAATGATACTATTTTGTATAAAACTTCTATACTGTGGCTTTTCAGAGAAATTTAATTTATACTTGTAATGTCTTTCCTAGGGACTTTTCAAAGCACTTAACTTTCATTGTCTGTTTTTTATCCTCTATCCCCAATAGGATTGTGATTAATATTTTCTTCTAAGTCTCCCCTTTTTGAGAAATTCAGAATCTAGTGGAAAATAATTTTTTTTAATATATCTCAGTATTATAAAAGTCACCAAATATCTCCCCTCAAAATGATTTCAACAAAACTCTAGATCTCAATTATCTAGAGCCACACTGTAGAATAGAACTCCCTGCAATGATGAAAAGTTAGTAGCCAATAACCATACATAGTTATTGAGCTCTTGAAATGTGGCTTTTGTGACTAAAGAACTGAAAGTTTTATTTTAATTAATTTAAATTTCAATAGCCACACTGTAGACTTGGGTAAGCTGAGTTCCTCTCCCTCTGTTCTAGGGGCTGAAAGCCTTCTTAATCACTGCAGAGTTGCACGGAACTGTGTGAAGTAACCTTGTTCCCAAATAGGTTAACTGTCACCTGATGATTTAGAGTTGAAAATATATCGTATATTATTCTGATAATTCTAGCTTTAAACAATCAGAATTTACATTTTTTCTTTTTCTTAAAACATTGCAGTTTGGACCAGAAAATCCCTTTAGGACACAGCAAATGGCTGCTCCTAGAAATATGCTTTCTGGATATGCTGAACCAGCTCATATCAATGATTTTATGTTTGAACAGCAAAGAAGAACTTTCGCCACATATGGTAAGGTGATAAGGCTTCCACTTTCAAGTCTGACTTTATTAGAAGTGATGTGGATGTTTATATCTATGTTATAATCTGGCTTTTAAAATTTATTAACCTGAATTCCTTTAATAAGTCTAGTTTTTTCTTATATACATCTATAAATGTTTATACAAATGGGAAAGTGAACTCATATTTTTAGCTGTCATTTTAAAAACTACTGATTTCTCAGTATTAGTGGTCTTAGAAACTGAATATTCTATGTAGTTGCTCTTGATAATAAATGGTGTGCTTGTCACTGAATGTCCATTAGATGCAGATTGCTGTTGAAGTTAGTAAATTGTAGGATAGTGTTAAGAGTTACATTTTTTTGTCTTATTAGATACTAGTTGATTTTACTGTGTTTCTCAAATCTGACCTGGTAAGTTTTTTTCGAGACTTTATGGAGTAGAATGGCCATAGATTCAGTATGTAATCAAGTCCTATCACGGGTAGGATATAAGAAAGTTAAACTGCATACAAGACTGCTAAAAAAAAGATAGTCTCTATAATGTCCTTATGTTCCATAATGTTCCATGGAACATAGGTCCTGGTCACTTAGACCAGATTTGTCCAAATGTGGTGGTTCCTTTCCTTTCTCTCCCTATAATCCCCATCTGTAGGTTGATAGACACACTGGTCACCTTCTACTTCTGCTTGGAAGAGCTTCTGGTAGGGTGGCTTGGCAAAGTAAATGTTAATGCCTGCTGTGGTTGTGATCTTCTTTATGGAGTAATTACTTGTGCTTATGCTTCTTCCAAAAGAGTAATTAGAAAAAAAAACTTTGAATGTTTTTATAAGTCATATTTTTAAGACATCAGCAATAGTGTTTCTCCTATTTTTTCCGTGAGATTTGTTCACTTAGAATTCTATTACTTTGATTTCTTACAGATATTTTTAAGTTCTAAGTAATTTTTGTCCTATCTGTCCTATCTTAAGATAGGACCAAAAAATGTTAAGAAAACAGTATCAGATGAAATATTACATATTCAGTGGTGCTTGTTAAGTTATTTTCATTAAAAAGTAATACAAACAAATTTTAAATATTTAGGAACAAGAGAAGAAAAAAGGTTACCTACAATTCTACTATCCACTCTTTGCATTGTGGTCTTTATCGCTCCCAAGTCTTTTCACACATGTGTATTTGTATTACAGAGCTTTAATCACTCTACGTGGAAAATTTTGCATCTCAGTTTTTATTCAGTGTTCTATTATAAGCATTTTTCAGTGTTATTTTGTAATCCCAAAGCTGCTTATTTTTAAGAACTATGTGCTATCCATTGATGGTGTCATAATTTACATAATTATTCTAATGCTACAGTTATATTCTGATTTTTAACGAGTGATGTAAACTGATTTGCTGTTAGTCTAGAGGTTTAATACAGATAGTCTCAGGCATTTTTCATAATATTTTCTTGGAAACTGGTTGTAAAAGGATTGTCGTCATCTTTTACCATAGCAATGTTATGACTTAATAGTGTGGCAAAAGTCACACTAAGACTGCATATCTGTAAAATCACCTGAAAGAGTTTGTGACACTTCCAGTTCAGTAAAATGATTCCAGATGTGGTGTGCCCGTTGCTACGTCAGGGATACCGTGTGGATCTTAACACATACAAATCATCTCGAGTGTGTCGTCAATTTATTGTATTCTAGCCTATAAAAATTACCTTTAGACTTGGTTTTATTTAGCCTTTAAAAGAGCTTTAAGCAGTAATTTAGATAGCTTAAGTTTCCTTTAAAACAAAACAGAAGAAATTCAGTTACGTGTGTCTAGCTATCTACTTTTCATAAATTATTCTATAGCAAGAGTAATAAGCATTTGGAACTACTTAGGTGACTTTAGGCCTGGGTCCAGAAATGAGCTGGTTTCTGAAAAAAAAAATAGCAGTAACCCTTATTGGTGAAGATAGTCTCCCATTTTCATCCCATTGACTTATTTAGGGTATTTCTCCTGATTTCTTTTTATCTCCCAATGGTTTGTGTATTCGAATTCTTTCACCCATTCTTCCTGTAGCCTCTTGGTTTCTTGGCTCTCTTCAGGGCTGATCTTACTTGGGACTTCTCAATGAGGTTTCTACCCTATGTTTCCCTTTCACCCAGAATTTTCTCTACACCAATTTGTAGATGTGGAAATAGAATTTAAACTAGGCACCTTTAGTTTCACCCTAGTCATTATTAACTGAATTTTAGCTTCAATACTAGAAATTCTTTATTAACCTTTTTAAATGATTTTAAATGTATATAATGTGTGTATATATGTATGTATATATAACACAAAACTGCAACAAAATGCTTTTTTTAAAATGTGAATATCTTTGTGCATAAAACTTTATGGATATTTTTTCATTATTTTCTTAAGATGAATTTTCAGAACTATGTTGAAGAATATATTTTTAAAGCTTTTGCTATATCGTGTCAAATTACTTTGAAAAAGAATTTTCTCCCAGCTTATACTACCTCCCACCATGTATTAAAGTTCTATTTCTTTTTACCCAATATTTATGATTACTTTTCCTGTGTTTATTTGACAATCAAAATATTTCATCTCTTTAATTTTATTCTTTTGGACTAGGAGGTGAAGGATTTTCCATATATGTGTGACTATTCTTTTTGCAAATTATTTATAAGAAAAGACAAACTGACAAATAAGCTTCGAAAAGATGGATGAGACTATTTCAGAACTAAAAAGCAGTGATATAGTCTCTTATTTGAGACAGAGGATAGTGGAAAACTAATTGGACTGAAATTTTATGACGTTAGTTTATCTTATTCTGTCACTGGCTGACTTTTTAGTAGGATATATAGCTAAATATGTAACTTTTCTCATTTGTGAAGGGGAATATTATCATCCCCTAATTACTTGGGGTAGGAAGAGGTGGTAGAAATGGTGATAGGGAAGATTTTTACTACAAAGAGTATGGAAAAGGAGGGAAGCATAAGTTCTTGTCTTCACAAACAAGACTGTGACCCAGCGAGTTGGAATTGGTACTTACACAGAGACCTCCGGAAGGACCAAGAATCTTCCTTCTCTGCTGCTGCTTCATTTCTCCAAACACATATGCCCTTATAAAACAAAGCTCCTTCAAGATAAAAATTACATTCTAGATAATATTTTATGGTAAAGATGGGGGTTTTTTTTGACTTAGGACGCATTGATCTAAATTTTCTATGAGCCTTGTAAAGTCTCATTTAAAAGAAGTCATTTATAGAACACTGTTCTCTGTATCAAAGAGATGAAGATAAAAAATAACTTATGGGATTTGAATCTGTGATTTCAGAGATTCTGCTCCAAAGATGCTTTTCTACCATCATCAAGCTCTCCTCTCTGGCTAAGAACATATTTAACACTGAAAAAAAAAAACAAAAAACTATATGCAAATGAGCTAATAGCCAGGTGGTTGGTTGTATTCTAGCATATCATGAGGGTGAGTTGAATACCTGCATACTCAGCTTGTAAAAAGTATGTTTGATGACAAATCTTTTCCTTGTTCCCAAAAGAAGTTCCCTTTTATCTCTAGCTAGAACATTTTAATGTTAACTATATCCACTAGGATGTACCCTTAAAAAAAAAAAAAAGTGCTTGTACTGTTATGTGTTCCATGATTATTCATATGGGTCATAAGCTATAGACTAGTGATCTAGCTCTCTTGTAAATATACTAATTATTATTTAAATTGACTTCAGACATTTTCATGCTAGCATCTCCACGTGAGGAAAAAGTAACTTAACCGTTAATATAGCTTTCTTAAGTTTCCATAGACCACTGAGGACCACATTTACATGTAACTGACCATATTCTTACTAATTAAAGGAGTTATTTATATACTATCAAATATCCTTACTTCTCTTACCAAGAACATAGATATATAATTTATGAAATAGAAATGTATTATTTTTAAATTGGGAGGGAAGACTCTACTGAGAATGGCATTTTCAAAATATTAGAATTTTTCATTCTTCTTACCCTATTTTTATTATTTAATAGTTTATATAATTTGATAAATTGTTATGTATTATCTGTTCCCAAAAAAGACAAAGCAAAATCATTTCTAAGTTTCCAAATGTATGAGGTACATATATTTTTAAGCTCTTCGAAAATTTAACTCGTTTGGTATCTTAGCCAGTGAGGCTCTTTGCAATGTAATATCAATATGCTGGATTCATCCTACTTAATACTTCTTTTTCTGCTGAAATCATTCATGGTGCAAGCTGAGATTTGGGCTAATTGTTGAGAATAGAAACAGCTCAGAAAAGAATTGGTCTTACATTAAAGAGACAATTTTCGACATCTGGGAATAAAAATGTGAAATGCATTTACTTGTATAGTAATAAAATGAATGTAAACGACAGAAAGAGAATCAATAATTTGTATTCTTTTCCTTTTAGGTTATGCATTGGACCCTTCATTAGACAGTCATCAAGTGTCTACTAAATATATCGGTTCTGTAGAAGAAGCTGAAAAAAATCAAGGTAAATTATTTGAAATATTTAATGTCTTACAGAATGACTCTACAAAGACAGTAGGAAAAAATGAGTATTTTATTTAGCTTGATTTTTTTTTTTTAACTTGAGACAATGGAGTAATATAGCTTAGAACTATTAATGTTTACATCCTACTTTTTTGCCACTTACTAACTGCAACCTTGTAAGGAAAATAGTAGTACCTATTACTATGGGTTATTATGAGTACTCTGCACAGTGCCAACCCTGTGAAACTCAATAAATTATAGCTAATTTTAGCAGTTTATTTCTCAATATTAATGTCAGGTTGTATTTTTTACAGAGTAGAAAAGTGTCATTGTACCTGTCTGTAGAAGATTGTCTTTGAAGGCTGAGTTTAAATATGTGTTTTAAAATATACTCATATTAATTTTGTACTTACTAAGACAGAGCATCATATTCTAAATGCCAACTGGGCCTAAAGCTTATCAGCTCATTGGAATCTCATACATAAAATGTTCACTAGAAAAAGAATATGCTAATCGTATAAGAACACTTCTACTTAGCAGTGGACCCTTAATGTTTAACCTACGTTTGGTATATGAGCTAGATTATGGTTATAGAATATTAGCAAGCTTCTGTTGTAACACACAGCTAAAGAAAACTGATCTGCATTATTATAGGTAAGCTTTTTGCTTTTAAGTTGAACCTCTAACAACCTCTAACATACCTTTATGTAGCTAAGGTTTCAGTTGTATTGTAACCATGACTCCCAGAAGCCTTTCTTTTTCCAGCTTAATGACAGCACACAGTATGCCACCTTGTACTGGTCAAGTCACAAACTCAAACAGAAACATTCTTTTTTTTCTTTTACTCTTCAGGTTTGTGGTATTAGAGGCCAAGTTTAGATGAAATCACTTAGAAGAAATTAGATTTTTGTGAAATGTCTTTAATTTATATTGCTGCATTATACATAGGTGATGAAAAGATAATTATTAAGTACTTAATGTCATTTAATGTAATTCATGTTCTAATGATAAAGTTTAGTTTATTCTTGCTTTCAGAGGTAACTTTATCATTATTCAGCAATATTAAATTCTTGAGTTTCTTTCAAAAATTGGTAAAAAAAAAAAATCCACTAATGCAGGCCTGTGACTCATTAAAAAAATGTTTTGCACCTTTTTAAATATATGAGCATTTGCAAAATAATGTAGTGGTAGAATGTTTCTTGCCCAAAAGACTGAATCCCTTTTGGTATATCATTATTAGGTGGTGTATCTAGCAGGTTCATAGACTTTATTTTGTGTTTTTTAAATATTTGATTTTGAACAATCACCTTCAACCATATAAAGTAAAATTATATATATACATATATTTATATATTTGCATATACTGCTACTTCTTTATGAACTATCCATATTTATGATCACTCTATTTTTTTAAATATAGGTCTAACTGTATTTGAAACTGGTCAGAAGAAAATAGAAAAAAGGAAAAAATTCAGAGAAAATGATGCTTCTAATATTGATGGTTTCTTGGGGCCATGGGCAAAATATGTGGATGAAAAAGATGTAGCCAAACCTTCAGAAGTAAGCTTTGATATTGTCATTGTCAAGTCAAGTGTGTGCTGTGTCTTCATGAACAACAACTATATTATAAATGAGATTTCCTTAGCAGACCAAATGATTCATGAGAACTTTTCTGCCTTGGTTGATTTTAGAAATAAGATTTTTTTTCCTCTTTTGAATATTTTTGTATTTTTTTTCTGATTTTTTTTCTTCCATGTTTTTAAATTATAATATTGAAGAATTATTACTAAAAAGAACCTTGATAATATTGTTAAGCTGCCATGGTAACTGCTCTTCTAATACCAGATATTCAGATAGTAGCTTTCTATGATTTCAGAGTTGACCGTGGGTTTTATTTATTAATTTACTTTAAAAATTTAACAGAGTAATAGATCTTAATAATTTTTAAACATAACACTTAGTACGACATTTATAAAGTAAAACTGTAAAACTCTACCCTCAGTCCCCATCTCCTAACCCCACTGTCTTTATGAGCCTTTCATTGTTCTAGGTCTTGAGAATGCAGCAGTGGACAAGAGCAACAAAATCCTACCCTTATAAAGCTTATATTCTAGCAGTATCTTAAATCTATATTTCTCAGTATTGTGCATATGCTACTATTTATCTAGACATCATCTGTTGACTTCTTTGTTGTTATAAAGATTTAACTACTGCCTCACCTTTCTGCCACTGTTCATTCATGAAAGCTGTATCACAGATCTAGTCATTGCTTTTATGCTTGTAACTTGTAAAAACCTGTCTACCAAAGAACATATTGTGTACTGAAATTCAGTTTCCTTTCCAGTACTAGGTTTCCTGATTCGCTCTTTTCACTTGCAAGTTTCATCTCTAAGTGTTCCAGAATGATGGCTTTTGTACACAACAAGTTTAATGCCATTTTGTAATTTGTTAGAATTAAGATTATTATCCAAGGAGACATAAAACTTACAATCAATTTTGGGTATGATGTGGTTCTAGAACATCCATTTAAAAATACTTTAATTTCCTTAGGAAGAACAAAAAGAGTTGGATGAAATCACAGCAAAGAGGCAGAAGAAAGGCAAACAAGATGATGAGAAACCTGGGGAGGAAAAAACAATCTTACATGGTAATATTTTTGTATGCTTCTTTTTTATGTTTACTTTCAGATTTCTGCTGTTTTCTTTTCATGTAATATCAATTGCTCCTACTAATCTGCTGCAATAATTCATTATATTAAGAATTATGTTTGATCATCTGCATCCCAAATATGTCAATTCCTTTATGTTCTAATGAAGAAGCAAAAATAGCATAATTAATGATAGCCACAGACTCTCTCTGAAATGCTTATGAATAATAAAATGGTAGATAAAGAAGAAATCTAAATGGTCCAAAGTCTAGTCTTGCCTGAGATAAAATTGACTCCTTTTGGTGTGCCCAGTCATATTAACCTTTTGTTTTTAACTCAAACCATATATTCTCCAGGTGTCTTCATAGTTCTTAACTGTGACTGAAAGAATAAACTTTGTTTTTTAATTGTATAGATTAAAGATTCAAATTCTCACATGGACTTTGAGGAGGTAATGGCTTACTCAAAAAAATAAATCATAAGTATTCTTGAATGTACCTGGTTCACTAATAAGTAGTTATATTTAAGAAACTGTGTTTTTCTGACACTGTGAACAAAACTTCAGTACTAATAGTACTGAATATTTTAATGGTGGATCACATATTAAATATTCAGGTTCAATGAGGCAATATTTGATTTCTCCAACTCCAGTTTTATTTCCAAGGGGTATATTTAGTACTTAGGTGCTTTTAGTCATACAACAAATAACAGCCAACATTTATCGAATACTTACTTTGTTCAGGCATGCTAACACTAAATGCTTTATGTATACTATGTCATTTAATTCCCACAAATGACTATTGTAAAATTTGTGTGTAATGGATAAGAAAATGGAAAAGGAATCTGGAAAGACATAAAAGAAGACAGCAAGGAAAAGGGATCGTTGATTTTTTTTTTCTTTTTACTTCCTACTTATCCTATTTTGCTTCTGATTCTTTGCTGGTGACTCACAAGTCCCATGCATTGTCTTTTCCTCCCTTGCTTGTAATTATGCTGCAATGAAGTCTTTTTTATATATCAACTAAAATTTGTAATTGAGTAACAGAAGCATAGATCTACTTGAAGATAAAATATTCTCTGGGTACTTAGGAATTCCAGATTACTACATCTGATCGTAAATAATAGCAGTGATATCAGGTGGTTCACTTTTAGCTGATTCTTGATCTTAACGTCATCAGGTGTTACTACCAAATACCTTGATATAGAATGAGAATGTTTATCGTTCTGAGAATATAGACTAACTTTATTTGTTCATTTGTTTCCTTTGCCTTGTTTCAGTTAAAGAAATGTACGACTATCAAGGCAGGTCCTATCTTCACATACCTCAGGATGTCGGCGTTAATCTGCGGTCATCTATACCTCCTGAGAAGTGTTATCTTCCTAAAAAGCAAATTCATGTGTGGTCTGGGCACACAAAGGTAAACAAATTGGTTGTTTCAGTTTGTTGTAATGTGTATAGTGAAGTCAACATAAATTTTCAGATATTGATGTGAAACATTCAGTAGTTCTGGTAAAGATCTGCATCTTTAAAGATCAAGATGGTGAGGAAAGACAAATTGAAAACTTGAGTTAGGCTTTGGGGGTACTCACGTATACTATTCACAAGTGAGGACTCAGTCTTCTTGCTTGTCTTGACTTACCATGACAAAAGCCCTCGTGATTCGGGGTCCAATCCCCTGATTGTATCCCAGGCCTTTCCCACTAAGTTCCCTCCACAGTCTGCTTCCTCTGGGGTGCCACGTCAGTGAGTAAGGAACTGGTACTCACAGTAAAGCATCAGTAATTTTGCTTTAGATCTTAGGGTTATCACACTTCACAACAGATTAGATGCTCCCTGGTTTACCAACTATGGTACTTAAACTAATGCAGAAATAAGAAACTTGGAAACTTCTGCTGTTTATATACTTTGTCACTTGCTTTGTTCCAACTGATCATTTCCAGCTCTTCAGCAAAGTGCAAAGGATTGAGTAAAAAAATAAAAGGAAGAGGAGTGGGGACATTAGCAAGTTGGTTGACTAGGAATTCCCTTGAGTGAAGAAGTTAATGGTAAAGCTTAAAAAGAAATCTTCCAAGCACCTCACTGGTGGCTCAGGTGCTAAGCTTGCAGCCGAGGCATAGACCATGTAAAGCCCAGGGGCCTGAATCCAGGGGAACACCAAAAATAAGCAAACAATTCAAAATTGCTTTAAAAGTAAATCTTCCAAAACTTTAAGTGTCAATAAGAGCTGCCCTTGGAACACAAATGAAGCTAATTATGGGGCATAATTTTTGGAATGAAAAAAAGGATTGTTTAAAAATACATACTATCAGCACACCCTGATAGAGCAGCAGTTAGGTCAGTCGCCTCCAGAAGAGCACAGGCCACATATCCCTGGGTTCGAGTCCTGGGTTTGGGGGGAAACAATCAGTATAAACTAAATAAAAATGAAATAAAAAATGCTTCTCTTCCTGCCTGCCTGCCTGTCTACTTGCCTTTATTCCTACCTGCATCTTTCTTGCTTAAAAAAAAACTATTTTTTCCTTATGTCTGATTTTAACTGATAGTTAGAATGCTTCTGATTGAGAACTGTGATGTGTTTTTATAGGGCGTCAGTGCTGTCAGATTATTTCCTCTCTCTGGCCATCTGTTGCTGTCTTGTGCCATGGACTGTAAAATTAAGGTGAGTTTTCAGTAAGGTAGGAGTGCTGCAAAGCTAGTGCTTCGATTAAATCTGTTTGGTTAATTATAAATAAATTTGGGTTTGTTAGGCAATTAGAGGCTATTTTTTCTTAGACCCTGTGAATGCAGCAGTTTGTGAACTACTTCCAAACATGCTGATGCAAATATGGCTTTATGGTCCAATTGGCACAGCTCTTTTATAAGTTTGGATACCTGATTAGAATGTAATCAATCACTTGGCTTTAGACTTATAAATATTTAATTGCAAATAATGCATTTTAATAGAGGTTTTGGATATGAACTGGGTACATTTGCTCTCAGAATCTTATAAGGTAAAGAGGATATAATAGAAATACCATATTTATGGGGAGTAGAAAATATGATCCATCATTTTTCTTCTAAATGCTGTAGATACCAGGTAATAGGAATGTTCCCACCTCTTCTACTTTTTGGGAAGCTCCACCTCTAGCTAATGTTTCTTTCACTATAGAGGATGTGGTAGAACAAATTCAGTTGCCAATGCATGTCAACTTGAATATGGAGAAAGCCTATAAAAAACTCTTAAATCTGAAAGAAAAGTTATGGTTTTGATTTTAGTTTTTTTCTTTGTTTTTGTATCTTCTGTGTTCGGATCATTTTGATAGTCAATAAATATCAACACTACAGTGCTCTTGGGGCTTGGAACTTGAATCTTAAAATATTTCTCTTTGTTAATAATTCATTGATATTATCAATATGGAAAGGCAGCTGCTTTTGATGAGAGCAGCCATGTAGGCATTTGTCCTTAGACACTTAAAATGACAGGCCAGCAGTGTGGGTAAAAATTCTTATTTTCTCTTTCACTTAATACAAACTGTGTTAATTAAGATTATGGTCTTCTCTTTGACCAGTTATAGAAGCATAGAACTCAATTTAGTTTACTTCTATAAACATTGATTAGGTACCGTACAAGGGACTGAGAAAAAAGTTATTAACATTATTCCTGCCCTTAGGGTGATGGTTTCATTGTGACATAAGTAATCATTATGGAGGGATTCTGATTTCAAAAGGAAGCATTCCTCAGTAGGAAGGTAACTAAGAGGGGGCAGGGTTGGGGAGTAGAAAATATCTGAGTCGAGTGAATAGAATGAATAAGCATGGTAGGTGCCAAGTGGTTCCTATAGTCTCAAATTAAGAGACACAGTACAATTTCAGTCCTAGGCAAGAGACCAGATCCTGCTGGCCCTTGACTGGTTTTCTACAGGAGCTGAAACTTCACCCTGTTAGCACTGTGGCCAGGAAATGCTTTCCATTTTATAGCATTAGTAACACTGTTGAGGATTGGATTTGAGGTAGCAGGACAAAATGTGTTTTTGAAACTATTGTATCAATTCACTTTAAATATGAGAATTATGAGCCTTTTACGTATAGGTCACCATTTTCATACATCTGCTTTAATGCTTCAGAAAAGTTCAATAAAAACCCTTTCAGTACTAAAATATTATAAACATGACAGTTTTAATAACACTGAATTATTTTTAAAGTAGTTCATAATATTACATAAATAGAAACTTTTCATCATATGAAATATGTTAAATACAGAAAAGAATAAAAAAATGAAAATCACTCGTATTAGCTCCATATACATTTTTTTCTGGATGTTGATGAATCTTTCAGTATCAGATTTCAAAGTGCTCTGTGTGTGTGTGTGTTTCAAACAGTGCAACATAGATTAGTCATACAAACAAGTATGCTCAGTGATATAAATGTCCTTGTTAAATCCTTTGCACAGAAATATGCACATACATAGCTACGTGATTTATTGACTGAAGGTTGTCATTTCATCTGAGTCTTGTATTAAATTTAATATTTCCATGTGTTGTTTTTTTCCCTTAGCTATGGGAGGTTTATGAAGACAGGCGCTGCCTACGAACATTTATTGGTAATAATTCTTTTCTCTCTGGCTACAAATCTGTTTCAAAAGACTTCTAAAACTAAGGCAACATCACTGAAAGCAACTTTACAAAACTGATAAAAGGAAAGTCTTGATAGACTTGAGCTGAGTTTGAAAGGGGTGGTGGTAACTTTCCCCACATAGACAAAGAAAACTAGGAAGAGAGAGTCGCAGAAATAAAACCAAAGTGGTGCAAGAGAGCATGCTGCTTTGGGGAACCACATATCTTCAGAATTTCCAGGATATGGGGTATGGTGAGAGACGAAAGTAAGTTAAGTAGAAAGGGATAAGAATGGGAGGAACTTGAGAGACATTGTTGAGGAATTTAGACTCTCCTGGGAAGCCAGGCATTCAGCAGCTCTTGTAGGAAAACAGCATGATCAGATTTAAAGTTTACATAGATCACAATAGTAAGATAGAGGATGCTTTGGCCAGGCAGGCCTGAAAGCAGAGAAATTAATTGTAAGGTTATTTCATTGGTCTGGATTAGAGATGATGAAAGACTGAACTAAAGCAGCAGAGATAGCAAAGAAAGGAATAGTCAAGAGTTAAAATCTATAGACTTGGTAACTGGATGTGAATGTAGATTAAGGCAGGAATGAATCTAGAGAACTCCCAACTGGTTGGAGGCACGATGACGCCGTTCACCAAGAGAACATAAGAGAATCATGAGGTTGCAGACTCTTTGAATATGACCTCTTTGTGATTTTCAGGTGAAAATGCCCAGTAAGCAATTAGATAACTGGATATTGAGCTTTGAAGAGAGTTTAGGAGTTGGCAACTAGAACATATAAAAGGATGAGAGATTGAAAAGAACTCCTTGAAGGAAGAAGGCCAAAAAGAGAACTGCTCTGTGGTATAATTAGCCTTTTTGGTGGAGGATAGTTCATGGTATTTGTCAGGTTTCACGCAGAGGCTGGTTACATTTCCACGTTGAACTGCCACACTGAAGTACCGTGAGTCGTGGCTCTGTTTTTACAATCAAGTGGGAGTCCATTCTGCAGTGCTTTGTTAGGAGTTTAGGGTCTCACTGCACAAATAAATACTCCCCAAGAAGACTTGTGGGAAGCCTTTCAGCAGCATGCAGGGGGGATGAAGTGTTCTCTGCAGATGCAGTGGATTTGGTCCTTATCTGTCTCCCCTGCACTGGCAGGCAGTTTTTTCAGTGGAAAACTGAAAATTTCCTAATTACAAAGAGCTTTGGGACTCTTTAGAAAAGAATGCCTAATTGCCATAGCACAGGCTGCCTGACCAGAGCTCAGTGGTGGTGGCGGTTCAGGATTGCTGTTGGGTTGGACAATTTATGCCTTGCGCATTTTGTACAACTACACTTGGCAATCTTAATCATGAAAGACTGGTAAAATATAGTAAAGTTTCTCTTCCATTTTATGACCATGTTCTATTTGGCCCTGCAACTTTCAAAAGACTTAATTGGTCTAGGAAGTCTGATTTGCAAGCATAGCTCCTGAAAATCAGTTGTCAACATGCCATCTTAAAATAGAAATGAATGTTTTCAAAGTTTAATCTCCATTTCTATGAAATTTGGTAATATAGTCAGAAATAAAAAATTATTAAACAAGAGCTATAATTTCATGAACTTTAAGTTTAGGTCAATTTGTTTTTACTTCCAGCTTGGTGAGTAATCTGAAAGTGCACCTCCAAGATGTCACCAGTAATTTCTCTTTCATTGACAATAGTTGGCCTGTGTTTTCTTAAATTCTTGGCTGTTTAGCCATAAGTTATATGCATTGCATATTAAGAGATTGTCCTGATAGACATTTTTTTAAAAAGTTAGATCTTTTCTCTTGGTTCTTACTTAAATGTTATGCATCAGAATCATCTGAGGAGGTTTTTTGAAGGGAAAAAAAAGAATACAACCTACATTTTCAAGCCCACATCTACCATATTCTGAGTCAGTAAGTCAGGGGATAGGGTACTAGTGTGGCTTGAAAGCCACTGTGTTTAATGCTGCTTCTCGTACAGTATTTATGTTTTAAGGGAAGATACTTTACCTCCATTTCTGTTTTCTCTGCTTTTAGGTCACAGTAAAGCTGTTAGGGACATATGCTTTAATACTGCAGGTACGCAGTTCCTCAGCGCAGCTTATGACAGATATCTTAAGCTCTGGGACACTGAGACGGGTAAGAGTTCTCGTATACTAATACTAATACATATTTATCATATAAATTAGCACTTAAAATGAAACTGTAAGTAATCTGTAGCAAAATGGTACTTCTAACTGCTTACTCTTGTGCTACTGTCAACTAATATCACAAAATTTTTATAGGATTGAAACTGAATTATGTAAACAAGTAGCTCTTTTACTATAAAACTTTTGTTTTTACCAAATACAATTTATACAGCAATCATATGAAAGACAAGCAAATTTGAAATCTTCCTAGACTATTTAATTGATGTGTTTGTGGCTCGTCATCACCTAACACATGACATCGCACATAAATAGAAACACTGTTAACTGTCAGATGAGCAGAATTAACTTTAACTGTCCAAATTGATTAAAATGTAAGTCTCAATTTACATGGGTCAATTGGTTTACATAGCCACAGACATTAATTACATCAGCATATTATAATCTTATTTAATTAAGTTACTAGAAAGCTATCTTTCATCTTACTGCTTTTTAAGGGTAAAGATAATGGCTGCTAATATCTATCGAACAGTTAGTATTTACCAGACATTGTTCTAAGTGCTTATATATTTCATGTAACCTTAAAATTCTTAAAATATCCCTCTGGGTACCTTTCCAGGGTTATAAAACTAGTAAGTGGCCAAATGGGTTCAAACCAAGCCTTTCTCATGTCAAAGCCCATGCTCTGAACCTCTTTAGCAGTGATCAACTCTAGCTGCACATTGTAATCACCTGGAGAGCTTGATGTGTTCTGCAATTGATGATACAAATTTACTTTTAAAAAATACATTTTTAATTATTAAAAATCCGTGAAAAGGAATAATGACGTTTACAGTAAAGAACAATCAGGCTGCCCTTCCTCCAAGCCTGTGAAGCAGATGATCTTCATCCCAGGGTTGTCTTTAAGTGGTCACGTTTATTTTGTGTTCACTGACTTGGATCTTTGGTTTTAGGTCAGTGTATATCAAGATTTACAAACCGAAAAGTACCTTATTGTGTCAAATTTAATCCTGATGAAGATAAGCAAAATCTCTTTGTGGCGGGGATGTCTGATAAGAAGATTGTGCAGGTAAGTCTTTTCATAGTATTTTTTATTAAGGTTCCTGAGCTTTATGTTCTGTCAGAGTGGAATAAGGAATAGCAACTTGTTGAATGTTTGCTACTTGTAGGGGCTGTGCTGCTCTGTAAAACAATAAATTCATCAAAATGCTCTGTTGGAGATCTTTTCCTTTCCACTTTCCATAATTGTGTTCGGTTCATTTCCATAAATCTGCTCCACCTCTGACTGTTCTTTTCTCTTGCTTGAAATATAGTGGGACATTCGAAGTGGAGAAATTGTGCAGGAGTATGATCGGCATTTGGGTGCTGTCAACACCATCGTTTTTGTTGATGAGAATAGAAGATTTGTGAGCACATCTGATGATAAGAGCTTAAGAGTTTGGGAATGGTGAGTTTCTACCTGGAGAAAATCTGATTTATATAAAAGCAAGCAATGTATTTGTAACCAGGAACAAAGCTTGATAATATACAGCCATTTGAATATTTTCACAACTGCAATCCCAGGCTCACCAACCAAACTGTTTTTACTATTTAAATATCCAGAATATGGAAATAATTTAGTGCTATCTTTCATAGACTTTGGATAGTCTACATAGAGGATATGTACTTTGAGTCATTTTTCTTGCGATCATGAAAGTTTATATTGTGCTATCTTACATTCTTTATTAGGTGTCTTAATCATCTTTGCAAAGTGATTGATGAGGAGTAAAGGGTATATAAGATCCCCCAAAGAAATTATTGAAAAATCTCAAGTTTTTAAATATCTTCATTATGATTATTCAACACTGAATTGTTCTGTGTTATCCTGTGTCCTTGTGTTCTGCCATTTATAGCCCATCATGGTAGAAAACAAATGATTTACTTATAGGATATAGTCGATTACATTGCTTAGTTTTTCTTTCCTAGAGAAATAAAAACTCAAAGTCAAGAAATACTAAAGCTAGCTTCACTTAAGATTCAGAGACCATGTTTTATAATTTATTTGCAAAGAAATGCATATAAAATGAATATTTGGCTAGAACCCTGCTTGTTTTTACAGTCAGTTAAGAAGCACAGGTTACTGTGGTTATTGCCTTCAAGGACTAGAAAGTATGTCTTCCCACCCCCAAATTTGTTGTGCTTCAAGAAGTGGGAATCCTTGAACTCCAGCCAATAGTTTCTTCTTGAAACTGAGCCCTTTTTGGAAACTGGGAAGGTCCCTAACCATTATCAAAGCATGTGGGTAATTGAAGATTTAATGTAATTTACCTTCAGTTTCTTCCATACTCACCAGCACCACACACTCTCCAGTGAGACTAAGATCTTTCTTGCTTCAGTAATGAGGCTACATGCAGAGAATCTGACATGGACATGAAGTTTTACATGAGTCACCTTAGATTACTGACACACAATTTTCCGAGAATAAAGATACATCACTTGTTTTAGTTCAGACACTGACTTTCAGATGTTTCCATTGTCAGATGATATTTTAGCTCCATTAAAATGTGAAGTGGTATAAAATAAAACTGATAAATATTTAAATGATGTACCAATTAAGGGCTTTAAGAACACTTGCATATGTGTTCTAAAATAGAACATTGGAGGTAATGTTAATACATTTTCATTTTTTCTCTCAGAGCTTAAGAAATACTCATAAGAGTTATAATACTGTTTATTATAAACGATTTAATACTTTCAATTTAGATTTCAGTTTAGTCCTACCTTTCTGTGGCATTCTTCCTAGCTGATCTTCATATGAGATTGGTGTCTTTTCTCTATGATCCCACACTACTTGCTTTCCACAACTTTTAGCATACTTTATTTTAGTGCTTGCTTATTTATTCCTCTCCCCTGACAAGTTCTTAACCACGACAGAAAGAATTGTGTTAGTCATGCTCTCCATCTGTCCCCAGCACTAGCGCAGTGCCTGGCATGTAGTATGCACTTAATATATATATGCACTCAATATTTTCATGAATATTAATGATGTTACATTTATTGAGCCCTTCCTATGTGCCAGGCATACTGAGAATTTTATGCATTTAATGTGCAAGACGGTCTTATGAGAAATGTATTTTTTATTTCCATATCTAGGAGGTTACAATAGGTTAAGTAATTTGCTTAAGGTTCCATAGGACGTGAAAGGGCCAGAATTCAGATTCAGCTCAAACTGATTCCAAAGCTTGTATGTATGTGGTTTTTTTATCCTCTCTGCTTTATTGAGGCATAATTAGCAAATCAAATTGTAATGTATTTAAAGGGTACAATATAATGATTTGACATGCATCTATACATTGTGAAAGGATTCCCACCACCAAGTTAATGAATTCATGCATGGATGAATGGAGGGTCTGGTGGAGAGAGAAGATAACTTGCAAGCAGTTTAATTAGTCAGAAAGCAATTAATGTGAGGATCAATCTTGCTGTAGAAACAAATAGGAAGCAGAACCACCTCAAGATCCCCAGAACTGTACCTCACCAATTGCAAAGATCCTAGGAAACAGTTACTAGTAATATTGGCATCTTGCATGGGAGTGGAAGGTAGGCACCAACCACCACAAAGTGAGAACTGACTCCAGCCAGTCATTGGAAAATTACCACTGGGGCCTTCAAGTGATATTTGCCAAACCTTGACACTCTCCTGCTTAGAGTAGTACATTGAGATAAGAAAACAAACCAAAGGAAACTTGGTTTTCTTAAACAATACTATGTAAAACTAAGACAGTTTTAAAGATAAGGGTTAATATGAGATGTTCAGTAGCTTGTGCTATTCTAATTGGCTAAATTGATGAAATGTCATAAACATATTTTCTCTTAAAGGTATTTTGTTAAAATATTTTTCAAAGAAAATTTTACAGAGTTTGACACTACTGCTTATCTTTAAAATTTCATAATTTGTTTTTTTTATGATTTCAAGACTGAAGATTATTTCTAAGATACGTCATTAGTTTATATACTGAATTAGTTTCTAATTAGGAAATAATGTTATGCGTATTATCACTGTGCCTCGTAGACATTTTTACTAGAAATAACGAAGTACACAGTATGTTTAGAGACTTTTCTTGTTCTGGAAGTCATTGTACAGAGTCCTTGAAATAGGGAATTTTTTGTTTGTTTAGTTTTAATAGACCATTGATTGATATGAATGTGACCTATGATTAATTTAATTTAGAAAAATGTGCTTATGTTTTAATCCATGTTAGAAAATGATTAGCCACTAATATTAAATATGAAGAAAAAAGCCACTTGAATCTTTTTCAGATTGAGGCTCTTTTCAACACATTTTTGTGTCATTTGGGTTATTCCGAATGTCGGTTCTTATTGGTACCTTAGGGGGTATGAAGGGTTGGAGATTGAACAAATGATACTATTCCCCAACTTAAACCTGACTTTTTTCCTTAACTTTAAGCAAGTGCCTGATAGAAAAGTTTTCTAATCATTTGTTGCTTCTGGGTGGATACATGGAAAGAGAAAATCCTTACTTAAAGGCAAATTGTTGTTGTTGTTGTTGTTGTTGTTATTATTTCCAATTAGTCAGAGTATTGGAACTTGAACCATAGTTTGAAATGGAAATTGCTGCTTTACCAGATTACACTTCCCACTTATTCCTCTGTAAAAACACTTCTGGTCTCATGAGTAGCAAGACCAAAAAGCCTTCAAGTGTTATCACGGAAAACACTAAAAATGAAAAGACACTTAGAGCTTCTGATGGTTCTAGATTTAGATGACTCACTTTGAATTCGTATTGTTTTTGTTTTATCCTTTGTATCACTCCCATGAGAGTATTTTTAATTTTTTTCCTGCTCCCTGTGCATTTGGAATGCACTGCTTGTGAGTCGAAAAGAGGAGCTGTCCGGGCACCAGGCACTCCATCTCCCTCCCCTCCCCTCCCCTCCCCTCCAGAATCTCGTGATTTCTGGATGGGCTGTGCCTGCTTGCAGCCCTGCATCACTTTGCCTGCCACCCACTTGCAGCGCTGAAGGCTCTTTAGCATTCTCACCTGCTTGCAAAGTAGCAGGTTCAGGTTGACTGGCAGGAAAAGAAAGAAAATTCCCCGCAGGCTTGCCTCACACATTGCGCTTCTGCCTACCTCTGTACATTTTTAGATGAGTTAATTCATTATTAAAGATCTTTCAGTAAAGGATTTTTTAACATAAAAGCCTAAGCTGAAATCAAATAGAGTTAGAAAACTAAATTACTGACATTGTTATAATTATCCTGAAGTCATTTGTGAAGTAAAAGATTAATAAGCAATAGAAGACTGTCATTTTGTGATTTTCTTTCCTCCAAGAAGTTTAATGAAAGGTTTCTTAAATATATAATTTTAAGAGATAACTCTTATAAAGGTACTTTTTTAAATTGCTTATTCTAATATGTTATTTTTATTTTGTAGGGATATCCCTGTGGATTTTAAGTATATAGCAGAACCCAGTATGCATTCAATGCCTGCAGTGACTTTGTCTCCAAATGGTTAGTAGATAGAATGTTTTATAAATGAGCTTCTAAGACATAGTGTGATATCTGGATTCAAAAGAACCTTGCCATTTCCTCCTGGGGGAAATCTGTCACAGTGCTCTACTTGTATAAGGAAATCTTTTCCGTATTAGAAATAATCACATATGGCTTCCATATGTGAGTCACCTCACCCATTCTCTTGTTTGAAATAATGATTTGCAACTAACATTAACTGAACATCTAAGTCTCTATCTGAGAATAAGGCTTTTAAAATAATTCTCCTTCCAACATAATCAAGTTCAACAACTCATTTTGTGATTTATTAGGAGCTCTTTTTCTTTCAGAGGATAGGGAATTAAGATCTGATTCCCCATAATGAGAATACCTTAGCAATTCATTTTAAATTATTTTCCGGGGCATTCTTTAAAAAGATAAATTATTTAATACTGCTTTCTATTCTATGAGCCATTGCCTTTAAAATACAAGGTGATTTGTACTACAGATGTCCTCAGAGCAGGCTGATGCAGTTAGAACTCCACATGAGCGCAGAGAAGTGGTGGTCTGATGTCTGGACGGCATTGTCATCAGAGCCACTGTTAACGCACACAGCTACTGTGAGTGTCGTACAAAGGAGGCAGGAAGTCATTTGCTCTTCTGTTGGGGCATCTGCCACAGGAATATTCGGATCATCTGTCAGATGCCCCATGATTTTTTGAGAAGAACAGCCTACTTGGATCAGATTTTACTAATTTCCACATTCTATACTTTGTCACACTTGTCACTGTGCATCACAGTTCATGTCATGTAATTAAACCACCCACCACAAATACTGTGCCCACCTTGAACAAGGCCATTTACTTGCTCAGACTTGATCATTAGAATCATTCTCATACTTACTAACGTCTACAAGCATTCAGGATGCAAGAAGAGCAATGTGGACTTTCAGGCTTTGGTGCTTCCTGGCTAGATAACAGATGTGACCTTTCAACAATAGTTACTACAGCTTTTTTAATCATATCTTTTTTTGTATAATTTTATACACTAGTCCTAGGTTTTCTCAGCTGGAGTTACTTTTTCCTTTTTCCATAATTAACACAGATAAACCTTGTTCTCCCAATGGTTCTGTTATCTGTACTTACTAGAAATTAACTTTATTTCATAGAATTTTAGCTTAGTTTTATTAATGCTCAATTCAAAATTTCTGTATACCCTTATTTATACAACAACAACAAAAAGTTTCCTCCTCAATCATAGGATTATATGAGTAAAATCCATTATATTAAAAAATTCTCTTGCCAGCAACAAATTTTTAACCCTCTACAAATAATATGGTTTATTCATTATCCTATTATTATAAAGGGATTGGGAACAGAAAAACATTAATGACTAAACATGGTATTTAAAGTAAAAGGTCTTTTAAAATTTTTCAGTCTTTCTCTAAAATGACTCATGTATTTAACTTGCAGGGAAATGGCTAGCATGCCAATCAATGGACAACCAAATCTTAATTTTTGGAGCACAGAACAGATTTAGGTTAAATAAGAAAAAAATTTTTAAGGGCCATATGGTAGCAGGCTATGCCTGTCAGGTGGACTTTTCACCAGACATGAGGTAAGTTTAAATCTTTTATTTTCATGTTCACATATGATTATACAATAGCTATTATACATATAATAATACTTAACAAATCACCATCACGTAAGTCACTGTATGAGAATTGTGTGCAGGCTGTCAAAACACCAGATAAAATGACAAGAACAAGTTATGAGAACTATCCTGTGCTTTCTTCAAAGTTCTTCAGTACACCTCTCTATATTGCTTGAGTCCTGTATCCTATAACTACATAATAAACCCGTCTGGATACAGGCAGTGCTTTATTTTCTTTGTTTTTTCAAGACTAGGAGAGGACTAAAATCACTAATTTGTGTGACTGAATGAACATCAGAGGAATTAATTCTGTATTGCAGTGTTGAAGTTTGCTACAGCCTTTCTGAGCTAAAATCTCAACTTCAGTTTCTGAGCATTTTAGGTCACACTGGATTGGTGAAGCCCAGAGTCCTTCACTCTTAACTGTTTAGGGATAAGTAGGTCAGAAAGCCCAGCACCTTATATACTTAGCCTGGTAACTGGGCCTTAGACTCCTACTTCTGAGTAAGTCTGAGAGGTGTTCAAAAGACGTCGGGGCCAAAACAGTTATGAAAGTGTGAAGTCTACTAAGGTAGAATGGGTCTAAGTGTGTGCACTAGCTCTGTGTGAAACTGATTCCCCTACACTGGTTTCTAGCCAGTGATTATATTATGATACAATAGCCCCTGCGTCTCCTAGTCTTCCAATTTAAAAAGTTTTTTACACTTAGATTGGTGGCATAGTGGAGAGGGTTTTATTTATTTATTTGTTTATTTTTGGTAGAAGTTTAAATTATAGCTTGCTTTATGCTCTCTTCTTTGTGGTTTAGATTTACCTTTTTTTCTGTTTTTGTTCTTGTTAAAGTGAATAAGATAAATCCTGCTTCTCATCTACTTTACCGTTTAAGGTTTTGAATGATTTGAATTTATTTTTCTCCCTATTGTAGCTATGTGATTTCAGGAGATGGAAATGGAAAATTAAACATCTGGGACTGGAAGACCACAAAACTCTATAGTCGGTTTAAAGCTCATGATAAAGTGTGTATAGGGGCAGTGTGGCATCCTCATGAAACATCTAAAGTCATAACATGTGGCTGGGATGGTCTCATTAAATTGTGGGATTAATGGGATTAATCTTTAAACTATCTAGGATCATTTTTGATCCAACATTATATTTAACTATTTAATTATTAAACATGTTGGATTACAACTTGATTTACAGATTATGATTTCCTTACATGGCCTTATGAAGTTGGCCCACTATTTTAAAAACAAAAACAAAAAGAAAAAAAAAAAAAAACACTTTGTAAATTTGACTCATAATTTCATTTTTTCTCAAATAATTTATACAATGACTGTTGACTTTGTATTTGACAAGTAGTTATTGTTAGCAGGCAGTTTGAGTTTACCCTCTTGACAGTGAAAGGATATCTTTAGTGTTAAAGAATCCTTAGTGGGTTTGGGATTCTGAAAGAGGTAATATAATTAATGACAAATAACTTAGAAAGCTACCTTATACTTTAAATGCTATACTTACCTCTTCAACAAAAGTGGCAGTAAGGAACGGGAATGATGTAATTTAGTGTGAATCTCACTAAAGGATAAAACTACCCACAATTACTGTGCCTGTTGTTTTCAGTGGGTCAAGTTCTAACTTTTGGATTCAGGAGTTCCACTATTTTTTTATAACATATGTTGTGTATTTTTAGTTGTAAGCCAGCAATTTTCTTTAACTGTAACATTCTTCTAATTATTAAACAGTGTAACATAAAAATCAGTTCAGAGTTCTTTCCCTGACTTCCTGATCGGTATAAACAGGAATATATATAGATATATATATATATAATCAGAGAATTGCATTATTTTTGAAGACGGAACTTGAGAATGAGCCAAGACTTTGATTTTTACATATATTTACTGTCAGTGAGGACCTGGCTACATTTTCAGAAATCAGGGTCTCCTAGGTCATTGCTTCACAGGTGTTACTACTGAAATACTCCTCATAGAAGACAGAGTATGAGAGCATAGTCCAAAATACCAGCTTGAAGTTGTATATTTTATATTTAAACTTACTGTGATTTTGCTTGTGACACACTAAATAGAACTTTTTAAGGATAGAAAAACATTAGACTTCTTTCCAAATCTTTGAGTAAAATTGACACTCCAGGAAGATGGCGTGGGTTTCCCAGTTTAAGAAGCAGTGACTGGGTGGTTAAAAAAAAAAAAGTTTAAAAACTTCCAATTATAAAATCAAGATAGCTTTTTGAATCTAGTAGCTAATAGCACTTAAGTTTGACAAGCCATTTCTCCTGCTGTTACAAATCTCTGTCAGATGTTTGAATGTAGGCTGAAATATTTCAGTACCATGCTAAAGAGAATGGTTCCCAGCTGCTCCGAGTGCTGATCCAGGGGTCTCAATCATGTTGAGTGTTGATATCTAAGGGCATTAGCTCTGACTCCTGTGCTATTAATATTGGCCCATGCTTCTCTTTGCCCATTGAGAACTTCCATGTATAAAATTAAAATTAAAAAAAAAAAGGCCTGTTATCAATGACCAGGTGCTATAACCAAATATAGATTAATTTCAAAGAAGAACATAGAAAAACAGTAAAAGAGGTAGAGATTTTTTTTTTAGACACACAGGCACTCCAAGAAGTAAGATTCTACTGCCCAGCTGCTGCCATTATCCACCAGGAAAGGTAACGGCCATTTCCTAAAGAGTAAAGAATTCAGACAAGATCTTTTCAGCTCCAACCACTGGCTTTAACAAATGTAAATTATTGAAATGTGATGGAACGAAAAGAATCAATCATATATTTAAACTCTTGTTCAGCCTCAGTATTATGTGTGTTACAAATCATAATTTCTAAATCTGGGTTTATTGTCTTTTGGACTGTTTCTAAACTAACTGTATATAAAGTTGTTTTTTAAAAGATCGTATTTTTAAATAAAGCCTTTTTTTGTAGAAAGCATTACCAAATTTTCATTCTTAGTCTCAACTTTTACGTTTTTACTGAGATACCAAATTAAAACATCTGCATATCTGAAATGGATCATTTTTATTTCATGGAGAGAAATAATGCTTTAGAGGCAGGTATGGTATATCAATATTGTTTATAAATGGGTTCATTCTAATAATAAAAGACAGGGCAATGCCTTCAGCACATGCAGATTAGGTTTAACACTTTGTGTTAGTACTGAGTCCTGATTGCACCCATTTTACACAAATAACTGGGTTTATTTTCCAACGTAAAGAGTCTCAAGATCAGGTTGTTACTGGAATTAAGTAGTTGTCATCTGTCTCCTTTTCCTCACTACAACCTTTTGTCACACCCAAGACAGAATTCCTTCCAAAATTAAAATATAAGTGATGCTTTAGTGAAAATTTTAATCTAGTGACTATTGAAGCACATACATTCAGTCATTCACTAGGAAGCTTTTTAAGATTGCAGAATTCTAGTTCCCAACTCAGAGGGTTTGCCTCCTTTAATCAGAAATGACTACCACAAGCTGCAAAAAAGAAGCCATATAAAAAAAAAATAATGCCTAATTTTAAATTAACTCAAATGAGAGAGTTCATTTTTTTCTGCCAGGAAAGTATTTTTAGTTCCAGAAAAAATTTGAATAAACGAAGAAATTTTTGTTGAAAAATTCTGTATGCAGTAACCTTTCTTCATTGATAGACAACAAGTCATTGAGTACGCTTTACCTGCAGACTCATGGGAGGCACTGGGGCTACAGATATGGCCCTTATACTTGTTTATTCCTCTTTGGCTCTTCATTTGAACATGTCAATAGTTACAAATATTTATTTGATAACCTAACTGCATCAGATACAGTTGTTCTAAGAAAATGGGAAAAGAAAATTATTGGTCTTTGACCTTAATCTCAAATTGACATAGAGTTTTTGTACTAAAAGTCAACCTCTAAATCTCTTACATCCTCATATGTCTTTCACTTTAAAAAGGGCAGCATTTTTTATCATGAGATTATTAAATTTGTATTTTCCAAATCACCTATGAATACTGCGCTGGTGAGTTAATTAAGAGATAGATATCCCAGATAAACATGTCCACATCTGCAAGCCAGAGACTAGTTTGAAACAGCCTCACACTGCAGCTCCAAGTGACTGTGCCCTTTCTAAAACCCAGCAGGAAAGTGCCAAGTACTGGGATGAGCTAGAGCCAAGAGTCACTTCTAGTCCTTATAAGAGCTTTTCTGGCATCCTGAATATATTGACAAGAGCTGTTGGGTCCCCATAATTCTTCAGTAAGCTTCCATTTGGCAGGCATTTTTAATAAGTACATTGTTTAAGTTAAGTCTGAATGCTAAAAAAAAAAAAAGATCCCAGCTAGATTTGCAGATCTAGTCTATTGGTAGTTTTGCCCAGTTTTCCGAATAGAGAGACAAACGTAAGTCCTTCAGACCCAGCATCTTATGTTGTTAATGCATGGGCTTGGGGATCTTACAAACTGAGGCAGGGATTTCCACTCCACCATTAGTTGAAGAATCTGAAACCATTCAGTTCCCTTAACCTATATAATTAGGAAAATTACATTTCCTGGTATAGTCATTGGGTGAGTTGGGAATAATCTAAGTATAGTGCTTGTGAGGCACATAGTTAGCTCTCAATAAATGGTAGCACTTGATTTTGCTTGTTTTTTGTATTTTGTGTTGTTCCGTGGTGGTGGTGATTGTTTCATCTGTTCTTCCTAAACAGGGTCTCCCCAACACCCCAACACAGTGCGGTGGTAGCCTAGACCCTTGCTCGTGGCCCACACCAATGCTCCACAGCGGGTGGTTCTGCCTGGAGATATATCCGACTTGCACTCCAGCGCGGGGAACACGGGTGCTCCTGGCTTCAGGTGGGGAGGGCCAGGGGCCCTGCTAAGCATCTGACAAGGCAAAGGACAGCCATCCCTCCCCCATGAAAGACTTACGCAGCCCAGAATGGCCATATTGCTGCGGTTTGGAAGCCCTGGTCTACACAATAAGGATGATAAATTCTAGAGGCAGGGAAACCATAGCAACAGTCAGAATATTCATCATAAATTTCAAACTATCCATGAAGGGGATGAAGGACGGTCTTAGAAATCAGCATAAAATAAGTACAAATAACTATTGAACAGGCTGCCTAGTAGGTGGGTGTGGGTGGGTGTGATTTATTTTGAGTTTGCCTTTTTTTTTTTAACAGTACACCCATTCTTGCTTCAGATATATATGTATATACAATGTGATGGAGTCAGTGTTCTGCACCACCAATCTGGAATAAATGGTAACTTGCCCTGTACAAAGGGGGCTATCAGTAAGGTCATAAATCTTCAATTCTATGAATTAAAACTCTCGATATGGGTGTACACAAATCTAAAAACTGATCAGACTTGACATAAGATTAATAGACTTCACAGGCATATAAAAGGCTTAAAAGATTTAATGTATAAAAAGATTTGTTGCTTATATTCCAATGTAATTTTCTTAAAAAATACAAGTGACAATCTATGATTTAACCCAAACGGGAACTAGACTCAACTGTTCTGGAGACTATGCCATGCAAACTAAGTAGAAATCACGTTAAGGTTTCTATAGACCATTCTGTTCTTTGGAGATACCTGTGGACACTGAAACTGAATTAGCGTAATCAGATCACACTTATTCAAGCAGGTCCTCTCACCTCAATGACTTTTATTAATACACTGAGTTTTAAAATAAAAACTTCATATTTTAAAAAACTCATTACATATCATAAAGTCTTGTTCCCTGGTGAACCCACGTTAGTGAGATCATCTAACGCTAATATATTTTGGCTTCTCACTTGAGGAATGGTGTTTTCAAATCATTGCAAACAACAAAAAGCTGGCCCAGGAAATGTCTTTGGTAGAAGGTAGTGGAAAAAAAAAAAAAATGGAGAAAACTAGAAGTAATCAATATTCTAGTCCCTTCCCAAATTTCTTGAACAATGTATATATTGTTTTTCTGTTCTCTGAGAGTGTAAAAAATACCAAGAAAATATACTTAATAAGATAATAATTTGGCTTATTTTTATACAATTTAATTTTTATCTTGAATGATTTTTGAAAATCATTTGGGGTGGGGGGGGTAAATGTCTACTCCTGTAAATAAAAGCGATAGCAATTATTTGAATTGCTGAGAACCTGCATTTACTGTTTAGTTTTTTTAGATGTAGAAAGGGTTGGTTCTACTGAAATACTGTGTAAACAGCTCAGAAAAGAGAGACTGATCCTGAGGCCATAGACTTAAAATGAATGCCACCTAGCAATAATGAAAAACTCAATCTTTGAGACAACCACACATGCGTGCATGCGCGCACACACGCACACACATATATATGACAGCATGGGCACGTTTGTAGTTAAGAAATCAGGTTGGAAGTCAGAAGAAGCAACAGTAAAGATTCCCAAATTCTACTTGGTGCTTAATTTCAAAGGAACAAAGGGCAATGAAAAGAATCTTGAGTTGAAGTTCTCGAGAGTCTAATCTTTTAAGCTCAGTGACAGATTTTGGTGTGCCTAAGTTCCCAGAAACAGAATCAGTGGTTTTTATAAAACCACAATATTACTTCAGCAAAGATTGAGAAGGAATGATTGAAAACTATAAGGTTGTAAAGAATGTTCTTGATCAAGTGAACAAGAAAAACTTTGAAGAAGTGAGTTAAAATACAATGAAAGACCCTATTTTCAACAGTGAGCTTTAAACTTAATCTCATCAACCCAGTAAAAATGGAAAATATTTCTTTTTAATGCTGGTGAACATAATAAATTTTAGGGAAAACTAGGGTAAGTGGGGGGATCGTCTTCCAAGGTAAAGTGAAGGAGGATGAACAGCCCCACTCTGTCAAAGGCAAACAGGCAGAGAGCCCGGGTTTACGCAGACCGAGGTTGATCCATGTCATGCACCTGTGTCCATTCTTCAACGTGTAAACATGCCCTAGTCACAGGGCAGGCACCAGGCTGTGTACTCTACAAAGTCAATACAATCCCCGCCTCCAGTGGGAAGCAGGCTACTAGGAGCTGGACAGGTAAACACATTTGGAATCACAGAGAAGTTCCATTCTGCAAACATTCCCTTGAGTTCTTGACGAGGTCCTGCATCCTATTTCCATCTTGTATTCACCCAACTCAGAGTGTAACAGCTACTTGCATTGAAAATGTCTTTCTTCAGGAATAGCTGTGGTTTAGATAAATCCTTGTAACTATGAAAAAGTCTGAAATCCTTTAGTTCTAACTCTTTGAGGAGGCTGTACCAGAACCGCACAACACTGCTGTCACTGCCGCTGACCTCAAACCCCGGCCAGTGCAGATGGATCTCGAAGATGAGCTGTCCAATCTGTTCAAGGACATCTTCCAGAATAAGATTTTCCAAAACTTTCCATTCTGCACTTTCCAGATCTGCTTTGAGAACGTCAATCTGTTAGAAAATGATGAAATGTGATGAGCAGATTCAATAAATGTTGAAAATGCCATCTTGATAACAGAGGCATCTCGGTATAACCACCTCTCCCCAAAAGCATTTAGAGCCAGATTTTCTTTTCAAATAGTCAATATGACATGAATTTCTAACCTCACTCCATACCAACGTTAACATGAAAATAATGAAGTGCTAGGCAGTGATAATAATGGAGGCTCTTGCCTTCTGGTCCAGTAGGAATGGGGACTCAAGAAGGAGATGCTAGAGCATGGAAATCATGAACTCCGTGATACAGCCTCTCCCCACCATCCATACTCTGATCCAAAGAAGCAAGCCAAGTCCTGACAGAATGTCTACCGGAAGGAACAGGTCACCACCTTTAGGGACCACCCATAACACTTTACTCCCTCCAAATTCATAAAAACTGGAAGCCAAAGAAAGAGTTCTCAAGTATCTGAATATTGGACTTAAAGAAAATATTGTCATTCCATGATTTTTTTAAAAAGTATATGCCAGTACTGCATTCTAAAATAACAAAATTAACACTAGTCTCTGCTGATCTCATGAAGACAAGTTCACTTTAGATATGAGGGATTACAGGAAGAAGAAAATGATGGGAGAGGCTCTGCAAATAATCAAGTTATAAGACTCCTTTTTTGCTGGCTTTGCACAAAGTCCATTAGGATATCAGAACTCCATATCCCTCCAGCCAGCAGTGAAAGCTAATTACTTACCAAGTACTTACATGTCCCTGGCACGATGCTAAGTGATTCATTTTGCAATATCCATTTAATGCTCTCAACAATTCTGCAAGGGTGACTGTTAGTATCCTCATTTAAAGTTTAGGAAACCATTATCAGAGGGGAACCCATGCCCAGTCACACAGTTGGGAGAGGCTGTGGTTACTTTTGACTTGAAGCTGTCTTCAAAGCCCATGTTTTTAACCATTATATGATGTGGACTACCCCTAAACCACAAAAAGACTAAAAGGCTTTTGGTTTGGAAAATCAGGTGTTATTTGCAGAGTGAATTAACATCAGTGAGTTGAAGCATTGCTATGAACATTGCTATTTCACATTTGCAGAGCACTTTTCAGCTTAAAGAATTTACTATATATAAATAGAGTTCTAGACATATAGATGTAGACATAGATACAATCTCAGTAAAGCAGACCAATGGGTAGACAAGATGACTTTCTGCTACCAAGAAATGGAGAGGGAGTTGAAACGGGTAATTTAGCCGCACTGAAGAAGAGTGACAACACTCAGGCACAAATTAGAATAACTAGGATGGGAGGACTCACTGCAAGAGAATAAAGGGGGGTAGTCCCAAGAGGTGACAGCAGAATCCCAAACAGCTCTTCAGGAAGCTGCCAACAGAATCACCAATAACCATGAATGGGAAATAGCTTACTTTGCCTGTTGAGAAGTGGATAAGCACCAAAACCAACCTTGCCCCTGCTTCTCCTCAATTCCAGTGCATGTCTACTTGAAAAGTTTCTCGTATATGGCCATGGTAAGAGTCTCAGTGCAATGGAAACATTCCTTGTGAGGTGGAGGAGAAAATGCATGGAATTGAGTCACAATTATTCCCCAGAAAATTGTCTTTGCCGGTCACCCTGAGGTTACGTGGGAAACACTTTCACTCTCATCTTAGAGAGCAGCACCTCCTGGTCCACCAGGAAAGACTGGTGGTAACAACCTCAAGAAAACCACAAGGTCTTCAGAAGGGCTGCAAACCAGATCACTAGTTGAATGATTCCAAAATCAAAGAGGAAAAAGATGAAAAATATTTTTACTTTGTTTTCCAAAAGGAACTGAGCAAAGGCAGGTTCTATGAGAATACACACGCAGCTAAAATATTCCTGTGAATTGGATGCACTAGTATTAATTCACTCTTTTCATCTCATCTGGGCACTTACATGGTTTGAATTAATTTTTGACATTTAAGTAGAATATTCCTGAAATAAAGTAATTAAGCTACCCAAAATATTTCATTAAATCTCACAAAATTTTCTCATTGGTACAGAAAATATCCAGAATTCAAAATCAAATTTATTTGTGTTAATTTACATAGTCAAGAATTTCTTGGCACACCCTGGTTGTCTAGCAGACAAGTCCACTGCCTCTGGCTGCTATAATTCACATACATTCCAAGACTGGGATCATAACCTGGGGTGGAGGGGAACAACCAAGATGAACAACTAAGAAAAATAAAGTATCTCCTCCTCTCTCCTCCTGCCTGCCTGCCTACCTGCCTGCTTGTCTTCATTCCTGCCTGTACCTTTCCTTAAAAAAAGTAAAATAATTTCCTGGATTCCTTATAGGTCTATTTTAACATGTGAGTTTGCATGTATTGAATGCAACCAATAAATCAAAGTATTAAAGTGATAACGGCAAAGTTAATCAGTCTAAAGTTGACCCAAAAACTATATTAATGAAGTATAGGGGAATATACTTGACACCTTTGTCAAACATATTTTTAAATAAACTCTCAATCAGAATCATCAGGTAACTGGAAAAGAACCAAATTATTAGGATAATCTTAGCAAATATATGCATTCTGTGGAATCCAGTTTCCGTTAACAAGATTTGTTCAGTTGGCAACATGCCAATTCATTCTAAAGAGCAAAAAGCGTTTTCCAATATGACAACACTCCCCTCTCTTTTGAGTTAAGTGACTGAAAATTCTCCACTCTAACCCGAATTGTATTGGTTGGTCTCAATCCTGTGGCATAGGGTTCTGCCCTAGGTGCACGTACTGAGGTACACATACACTCACTCTTGCCTTCCAGCCTGAGCACACAGACAAAAGAATGAATAAAACAACATTTTCTCTTCCAGTATGCTTTTCCCATTTCTTGCATTTCAGAATGTTCTATTACCACCATTTTGCAAATGTAATTTCCATTTTAACTGCATAATGTACCCAATGTTATTGTTATTATAAGGCACTAAACATCTCTGAATAAGATATAGCTCTTTTAAGATTATCATATCAGCTTTCAACAACTGTGGTACTAAAAATCATGCAAGTGATTATATTGGAATAATCAAGTGCCAATTCTAATACTGTTAGGTTAACTCAGGTTCCTTGAGAAAAACAACCAGATGCTAACTCTGTAAACTCTGGAATAGCTGAAGACATATTCTTGGGCAGAAGGGTCTCAGAGAGGTAGATGAAACAGTCTATCTGACATAATTTCAGAGACATTAAAATAGGGCTCCTCCTATTAAAAACTGTCTTATTTTCATTGCACTTGGAATATCTAGTCAATTGCCTTTCACAGAACTTTTTGAGGAAATGATCATTTTAACTGGATTAAGATGTAAGATCAGCTGGCGGCTTCCTGCTCGTAAGCTTGCTTATCTCTATGTTCATCCCCCACTGAACTACAGAGACAAGAGGACAGAGGAGGAAAGGGCACAGCATTTGTATTAGCTTTTTAGAGTTGCTGTAACAAACTACCATAAATTGCGTGGCTTCAACAACAGAAATGTATCATCCCAGTTCTGGAGGTGTCCAACAGAGTTGGTTCCTTCTGAGGGTTATAAGGGAGAATCTGTTTCATGCTTCTCTCGTAGCTCCTGACAGCTTGCTGGCAATCCTTGTCTTTCCTTGGTATCTAATATTATTCCAATATCTGCCTTCATCTTCACTGATCATTCTCCCTGTGTCTGTGCCCAAATTTCCCTTTAAGACACCAGTCATATTGGAGTAGAGGCCCATGCTACTCCAGTATGACCTCATTTAAACTAATGCCATCTGAAACGACCTATTCCCAATCAAGGTCACATTTTGAGGTGCTTAGGGTTAGGACTTCATGTAAGTTTAGGAGGGCACACAATTCAACCCATAAGAGTAGCTATTGAAATAACACTTTGTCAAAACAGTTGTGCAGGAGTCAATTCCCAGGGCAATACCTGGGGAAAGTGTCCTGTGCCAGAGATCCAAGGACCAGCAACTGAGGCAAGTATGGATGTTGTCCTGCCAGTCGCTCCCAGGGGTGGTGCAGTACAGAGCCACAGTTCCTGTCAGTCAACACTGACAGCTCCAGCCCTCCTAAGCGTCCATCCCAGGGCAGATCAACAAGCCTCCCAAGTCAGTTAAAACCCCCATCATGAAACCACTGTGCCTTGTTCTCTGGCTCCTCCTCAGCCACACAACCAGGCCCAGAAGGTACAATGTGTCTTTAGCACATCCCTCCCCCTCATTCAATAACTTTCAGATTTTCATCCTCCTCACACCCTACAGTGCCCCGCCTGAGCCTTTTCCCCTCAGGAGGATTCTCCAGGATAGGCCGATTTCATTACATGCCAACTAGCTTTCAAGAGGGCAAAATGGAAGCTTCATCACCTTTAAAGGTCTGGGTCTGGGATTTACATGGCGTCACTTCCACTGCATTCAATTGGCCAGCCCAGATTCCAGGGGAGACAAAATAGATTCTAACCCTTGAGGGAAGGAAAAGATGAAAGGAGGACAATAGTTCATGACCATATTTACAGATAATTAATCTCAGTGATTAAAAGCAACATTACTTTAGATACAAATCCATAAATGAGCTACTATATTATAGCCTACATGAAACTTTACTGGAAACAAGACTCTAAGAAAAATGAATAATAAAAACCTGTATTCATAAGAATGTTGTTGAAGAAAGAAATTAATTAAAACATGACATTGGCTATTAGAATTATTATTCCTTGGAAGTTGACAGAGAATCTGTCAGTGGATTAAAGATGACTATAAAGAAAATATTTTAAAAGGACCAGTAAATAGTATAAATCTTAGAAATTATATTAGTCTGCTTTGGCTGCTACAACAAAATGCCACAGTATGGGTGGCTTAAACAACAAAGATTCATTTTCTCACAGTTCTGGAGGTTAGACATTCAAGATCAGAAATTAGTGGGTTTGATTTTTCCTAATATCTCTCTCTTTGGCTTGATGACAGCTTTTCCCAGTGTCCTCACAAGACCTTTCCTCTTTGTGTGCCTACTGCCTTTTCATCTAAGGACATAACTCTTACAGGACTAGGGCCCAACTTTAAGACTTCATTTAACTCAATTACCTCCTTAAAGTATCACCAGAAAATACAGTGGTATTAGGGGCCAATGCTTCAACCTATGAATTTGGGAGCATACAATCAGTCTATCACAGAACTAAAACAGATAGCTGCTATACTCTACTTAAATATACTAGTACTACTTAAATATAACTACTACTTAATATATAACTAGTATCTCCACAAAGTATTTAAGAAGGCCTCTTTGTTACTGTTACAGCAGCACAGTCACTGAAGAGCTCACAGCTCCTTCTCTGGAATCAGTGGCTAACTGACCTAAGTGGTAAGAATGTGAGCCACCTAATTAATTGAAGGCAAATTACAAAGACTGAGGCTCATTTTATTTTCCAAAGAGGGTCATACCATTAACTTCCATGCCACATTGTTTAATACAATACGGCCTTAACATCCTTGCCATCAAGAGATGGAACTGATGTCTCCCCACCAGGAGTAAGGTTTACACACAGTTACACTAGGCTCCACTATTAGAAGGGCTCTGAACTTGATTTAATGGACTGCTGCCCCTAACTTGACATTTTTAATGAGTTTTCAACAAGGGACCCTATGTTTCATTTTGCATGGACCTCGCAAACTATGTAGACTGTCCTGTAACACTCTCCTTGAATCTTGATGGGGTTGTGACTGACTGACCAACAGAGTGTTGCAGAAGTGTCTTTAGATGACATCCACACCCGGCCAGCCTTTGTTCCCTGGTATACTCTCTTTTGAAAATTTTAGCCACCAAGCATGACTTCCCTGAGCCACTAGGCTCTGAGAAACATGTGACCAGTCCTTGTAGAAAGACCACAGAAAGAGGCCTGAGTCAATCTGGAGAGAGAGATGCCTGGTCAACCGCAGCCACTCCAGCCATCATCTGATTGCAACCACATGGGAGACCTTGAGCCAGAATTGCCCAGCAAAACTCTTCCTAAAACTCTGACCACCAGATAGTATCAGAGATGCTATCTCTCACACTGAGAGATAATAAAATGATCAATTGTTATTTTAAGAAACTTAACTTTGGTGGGAAGGACTTATTAGGTAGCAGTAGATGGCTAAAAATGAGACCAGTACTTTTAATGCAAGTCTCTTTAAAACATATTTGTATTGTGTCAAATACTATATATTCCAAAGCTGTGATTTCTAGAATTGTTTCTAGAAGCATATAATTTAAATATTTAACTAAAAATATTTTTTTATAGAACCAATACTTTTCAAAGTTAAAATAATAGATAAGCAAAAATAATGGGAATTAAAACATTTAACTTTTGAATACCTGGTGCATTTCTTTCGAAACATTTTTCTTTGCCATAAACACATACACATACACACACAGATTATATCATATATGGCATAATTCAAGAATACATATTATTTATAAAATAGAAATACATTATTTCATCTGATTTTTAGTGAACAGACCATGAAGAATTTCCAGATCTATAATTTTTTCATCTAAAATGTTCTCTGAAAGAGTATTTCTGAGAGCATTCACAGATTAAGACGGAGGTGATCGAGGGCCCTTGCAGGGAAAGAGGATGTTCAGTGGCTGAGGCGCCTTCATTTTAATTCAGTAAGAATACCTTCCCTGCTCTCTTTTATATATTTGGAATCTTTTGTAATTTTTACAAAGAAAAAGAGCTTTTCTGCTTAAGAAAAAAGTTTGAAAGCTTCCATCTATAACTTTTGAACAACTCTTATATTGGTTTAATTTACTTAACTAATGATAGCCATTTAGCATCTTTCCAGTTGAATGGTATTACACACTGACATGATCACACGAACTTGCAGCGAAACATTTAAGTGTGTTTTATTATATTCTTAGACTACTCCTCATAGTGGAGTATCAGCTTTGAAGGATAGGCACAGTTTACAACTTTTAATCATTTTACTAATTGCTAGGCCCTTCCTGTACCTGAGGGGAAAATGTTTGAGAGTTTCCATCCACAACTTTTTTAACTGTAGGCCCTTCCTGTTCCCGAGGACAACCTAAGCTGTGCTACTGCTGAGAGGCCTGTGCAGATGCCCATAGAAGTCTCCTCTGTGGGCATCAACCCAGTCAACATTTAATTGTGTTCTTACCCTGAAGCCATGTGACTGCTTGGAAGTGTTCCCAGACACACCTATGTCTTTATGTCTGCATGATTCACTAGCTCAGACAAAAATCTGACATGCCACTTAAAAGCAGAGAAAACAAGGCAAGTCATTTACAACTAAATATATATTAAATTATCTTGAGATAACTTTTAAATCATTTTAATAAAAATGCTTTATTCTATACTCAGTCTTTAAAAAGATATGAATTCTTATTGCAACTAGAAAATGGATATTTGGTTCACCTTGGTGGAATAGTGGTTAAGTCTGCCAACTAAATAAAAATGATTTCTTCCTCCTCTCTCTTCCTGCCTGCCTACTTACCTTCATTCCTGTCTGCACCTTTTCTTTAAAAAAAAAAAGGAAAGAAAATGTGTATTCAAAGCTTAAAACTGGCTCTTGCCATCTACTATAAAACTAATTAATCACTGTATTAATCACAATCCCTGGCTAAGAGTCAAAGCTACATAAGTAACAACAATAAAATGACAATATTAAGCATTCAACTTATCAATCAACTAACATGTTATAAGGAACTTTCCATTCAGATCACAACTGACCTGTAAACACCACTGCTTTTCTCAATGTCAGCTGTCTGGTTTTCAGGCCAGAACCGTACATTATATGGCCTTTACAGATGCATCTCACATTCTGTAAAAGACAGTTTCTTGAAAAAGTCAGGCAATTGAGTTTTGTAACTGGACTCATTATCAAACTATTATTTGATCACACATCTAGTTATTTATGAATATCTAAAAAATTAAATGATCATCAACCACTTACCATCCCAATAAATTAAAATATATTCATTTCTACATTCATCCCAGTTTCAGTCAATACTCAATCATAATTATACAATAATGATATCAATATAATTATTCCTAAAGTAAACTCAGGCCTTTACATATCAAGTCTACTTAAAGAAATCTATATCTGCACTACAAAACTAAAAGCTGAACACATTACAAAGAGGGGTTTTTTTTTTTGCAGAAAGATAGATGAAATTAATCTATCATAAATGAGCAAGAGGGTTAAAAGTCTCTTTAAGAGACTTAGACTTTAAACACACTAAATCAGGCTCAATTATCATTGTTGGCTGGCAGAAATGTAACATTATACGATTTCTGCTACTACTGGGGAAAAGGAGCTAAGGGTTGCCCTGCAAATTATGAGTAACAATGAAGGGTCACTCTAAGCTAATATAAGACCAATTCTGAACTAACAATAAAAGAAACTAATTTTGTGTAGTAATCAGTCTGCAGAAATGAACTCTGCAAGGAACAACACTCTTCAAATGAATTTAAAATGAAATAAAAGAAACAGTTCAAACAAAGACTTTTTACTCCCCTATATCTCCAGTCTAGCCCAAATAATACTACCTGAGGCTTTGGAGCAAGAATGCTCTAGGCTGGGAGATGTAATTCAATGTAGAGTCCTAGAAACCCAGATAATGGGTGAGTTGGTGACAAGTCAAAAGTTAAAAGTAAGAAGTCAGCAGAATTATTGGTGACATGCAGCAGCACGAAACTACTGCACACAAAATAGGAAAGATTGAGGTAGCAGCAAGGGACCTGCCCAAGAGCAGTTGGTCAGAAGGAAATGGCAGGACCAAGGACAGCACCGCTGCTTTAATTTGTTTCTCCCCAACTCCCCTGAGCAGCTGAGAGCCCTGTGCCTTAAATCTACAGCTGCTGATTAATTTCTTGTCATGGCCTAATGATATTTATGCAAACATTCTCGAGTATTTCCAGAAAGAGATGGAACCTAAAACATAAACATATATAATTTATTCCTAGACTAACTGATGTATAAGCAAATAAATAACCAAATAAAATGTTCTTCAGGCAGACTGTTGTGAAGTTCAGTAGGAGTGTCTTTAACCAGACCCTGTTCAGACTTCTAGGAAGAACATAACAAGGGCTTTACTCACTTCCTGACATGTCTGATTCCTGGGCTATAAGCTCCTTCAAGTTAGCATCAACTCCTCTTTGGGTATCAAATTTCTGTGAGAGCTCCTGACATGCAGTGGGTATTAGATCCTATCATAAAACATGTCCTGTCTATTCAGCCTCTGTAACATCTTACACCTGGGCCCTCCTTTCTATCTTTCTCTACCTCCATCGCCATGAACATCTTCGTAAACACCCCCCTTGACTGAAAGAAAGGAGAGAGGAGTCAAGTGTTGTACATTATAGGAATGAAGGTAGCTATGAATGTCATCATTCCAATGTGTACAAATGGCATCGGGATCTTGATTTTCAACACTTTATAAATCTTACACTTTAGACAAATGTAGTTCTTTGATAGCCCTCAAAATATCATGAAATGTCCTTCCCTTGTTCCTTTATCCATGCTACTTCCTCTGTGTAGAACACAAAAATTTCTGCTGGCCATCACCTCTCCTTCCTACCAACATACAGAACACAACAATTAATACAGGCTGAATTTCATCTTATTAAGAAACTTGAGTTCCTAGGATTATTCTAAAATTCTTACCCTTAGGATAAGACAATTACCTAAGAAAGCACTACTTACCACAAGTTTTGATAGGACAAACTGGTGGTGTTTTTATGGAATATTTCACTGACATTAAACTGCAAGGCTCCCATCTCAAACAGTTTCTAGTTAAGTTATATAAACATCAGAATGTGGAAACAGCTAATATCAACATATAACCTGTAAATGGCATTCCATTTTTTGTTGTATTGAATGCAGTAAATGTCCAGATATAGAGGCAGAGGAATGTTTAGAAGTGCTATAGAACTAAGCTGTATTTTCCTGTGTGTGACTTTTCACATTTTAATTAATCAACTTAAATTAGATTTCAGTTCTTCTGCCACATTTCAAGTGCTCAATAGCCATCTATGCTAGTGGTTATCATGTTGGACAGTGCCGCAGTGGGAAATCTCCATCATCACACGAAGTTCTATTGGACAGCACTGCTCTGAGCATTCTTCAAATCCCAATCAGCTAGAGGGCTTCTGAAAATACAGTTTCTCATTCAATAGACCTGAGGCAGGGCCTGCATGTCTGCATTTCTACCAGGAGCCCAGCGATGCTGATGCTGCCGGTCCTAGCACCACACATCGAGAACCCCTGGACTTGGCCGATGTAACCTTTCTATGGTATGTCCACACAGACCGGGTTCTCCTCCTGCTCATGAGTTAACAAGGAAAGTATCTACATGCTGGGAATCTCTGGCCTAGGAAATATACGGTGGTTTCCCAATACCAGCTTTTTTCTTAATTGGGATACAATTAGGTCACAGTTTTCTAAACTCACAATGAAGGTGATGGTGAGGCATGTATTTCCTGGAACTGTGTGCAAAAATGTGTTTGTGCGCGTGAGCACTTTTCTGAGAACATTGTGTTTGTCTGGGGCCTTGGCTTTGGGGCCAGTAGCCTCATCACAGGAGTCTGGGACAGGTTGTTCGGTCGCTCAGTGACTTAGAGAAAAACGACAGGACATCTATCGCAGGGCAGCCCTGAAATGAAAGGAGACAAGCACACAGGGCACCATGTGGGGCACTTACCACAAAGTAAATGTGTGTAAGTGTATTGGTGGTAGCAACAGTTAATTTCACCGTTCTCACTGAGGTCTAGAACCGCTTCCCCGGATTACCATGACCTTGTTTAATATCGAAATGTGCTTTCTCAGCACCATAGCAGCTATGTTTTTGGAGACAATTCAGGGGCAGAATTAAAGTCAGATACAGGAAATATACAGAAGTTTTTCAAAGATGATAGCCAAGAACCATCTATACACATACAGCGCACCAGCAGGTGAAATTGAAAACAGCATGTCTTCAGCAATATTTCTATCTGACAAGAGGCAAAGAGGCATGCTTCCTGTGCTTTACAGTGAACTATAATCTCCATTAATAGTGAAAAGATATTTATATTTGAATCCCCACCCCCTCGCACACTGCTACCAAAAGAATTGATAAAAGGATGAGTGGATGGGAAGATAGTTAAATGAACCTCCCAGGTTATAGGAAATTAGAGCCAATGAAGGTTTTGTGAATGTGGTTCAACTTACTTGCTTTAAAGACAAGGAAAACTGAGGCGTAAATAGGCTGAATGACCTGTCCAAGATCACAACTTAGTGACAGATATTCTGTATCTCAAACAAACATCATGCCTCTCTTCTGGATCTTAAAGAGACACAAACACACACACATGTGCATTAACATTCATCACACACTAACAGCCTTGAGGCAAACCTACAACTCAATGTGACTTAAGGACTAGGACGATGTTCAGTTTAAGGACCGCTACCACATTTGCAAAAGAAACATAATCGCTTTCAGCTCCCAATATCCCTCTGCCAAGAATCTCTTCATATCAGAAATGCCCAGAAAAACACAATCTTGTGTTTTCTAAATTTACTTCTAATCAACACTGGTTCACCACCCCGTACATTAATACAAATTCATGTTCAATAAAATGGTTGGCTCTTAACTAGAGAAAAATAGCTACATATACTATTGTGTAAGGCAAACACAGCATGGCAGAGCTCTCACTTGCCCATAGAGACATTCTTCCTTCTTCCTCAGTAACAAAACCCTGATTTCCAACTGACCACATTGCTGCCCAAATAAAAGACTATATTTTCTAGTCCCTCTTATAACTGTGGGTCATGTGATTAAAATCTGACCAAAAGGTATACGTAAGTGTCAGGTGGAATTTCCAGGAAGTTTCCTTAAGGAAAGGGTGTGCTTTGTGCTTCCTCTAGCCCTCTACCTAAAGGTAGAATGGCCAGGGCTCCAGACCGATGCTGGACCATGTCCAGATGGATTACACACTAGGGGTGGAAGAGAAGAGAGCTGGATGAAGCTTGGGTCCCTGAAGACCATGGAGTGTCTACACAAAATTTGCACTATCTACCTGTAGACGTCTCTGTATGAAAGGAATATTTTTCTGTTTTTTAAGTTGCTGTTATCTTTTAACATGTAACTCATCTTGATTTCAAATACATTCAACATATTCTAGTATTCTTACCTACTTATAAAGAATAATATCTCTACTGAACAATTTTTTCAGAGTTGAAGCCTTCTGTGAAGAAGTGCAGTCATGTGTCCTTAATGACAGGGATACACTCTGAAAAATGAGTCATTAGGCAATTCCACCTTGTGCGAATATCAAACAAACCCTCACTGACTGAAACATCATGAACTGCAGGACAGCAGGCCATGGTAGTGCAACAGACCAGCACCCATGCCTGTAAGACCTTAGAGTCCCCACTTAAAGGTTCATTGTTCTATTCAAAAATATAAAGAAAACTTAAAACTTGGCAGAAAAGCAAACAGTCCATTCTAAAAATGGGAAGATGATTTGAATAGGCATTTCACCAAAGAAACATACAGATGGCCAACAGGCACATGAAAAGATGTTCCACATCTCTCATTATTAGGAAATGCAAGTCAAAACAATGAGAGATCAGCCCACACCTGTGAAATGGCTATTATGGAAAAGATTGAAAGCAACAAGTGTTGGCAAGAATGTGTAGAACAGGGAACTCTTTTACACTGCTGAAGGGAATATAAATTGGTGCAGCCATTACAGAGAGCTCTCAAAAATTTAAGAATCAAAATTCCACGTGATCCTGTTATTCCACTTTTTATTTACCTAAAAACACAGCAGCACTAATTGAAAGAGACATATACAGCCTCATAGTCACTGCAGCACTATTACAACAGCCATGCCCATTAACAGATGTGTGGCTAAAGAAGATGTGGTATATACATAAATACATCCACATGTATACGTGTATAATACGTGTACATACCTACATATAAGCCCATACAGCAGTAAAAAAGAAAATTAAATCCTGCCATTTGTGACAATATGGATGCAGATAGAGAGGATTATGCTAAGTGAAATAAATCAGGAGAAAGACAAATAACAATTATCTCAGTCATATGTGGAATATAAAGAAACAAAGAAAATTAATAGGAAAATCAAAACAAATCTAACCCTTGGACATTAACAAGAGAATTGCAGTTACCAGAGAAGAAGGGGGCTGGGGCATGGGAAAATGGTAATGGGGATCCAATGGACAGTGGTAAAGGAATATTAGAAATTTAGTGGTTGGCAGGGTATATATTCACATACATTTGATGAAGAATGAACCTACACATCTAAACTTCACATTGTTTTGTAAATCAAAGTTATCTCAACAACAGTAGCAAAAAGTTACTTGTTCTATTCAGCACTTCATCAATTGACAAGTAACTTTATAGTTCTGGAATTGCTGTTCTTCCCCTGGATTCCCTTCATATTTCCTTATGGCCTCCTCCTCCTTTGCTACAAAAACCATTGCAATTCCGCTAGAATTATCATCACCAGGCTGCACTCTTTCTCTTTTAGCTTAGAAACTTACACTGCATTAACAAACAGGGCTGCAAAAATATCACTTGGCCTGTATAGTTAGCCTGACAAATCTAGGTTTGAGGCATCATGTTAATGAAGTTAGCTCTTCTTTATTCTGTACATTTGAAATTCTAATATATACTTGTCAGATCCTGATTTATTATTTTGAGCAGCCAGTAAATTCTACATGTCTGTATGTTTTTATTGAAAACACAGATGTTTTTTCTTGAAGAAGCAAAGCAAAATTTAGTCAAGTCCTCGAGTGGAACAAGAAGATAAAGATATATTTAGTCTCATAATGCTTCCATAAAACATTCACTGTAGAAAAATTTTAGTTGAATGTGTCAAGTCTTTCACCTGAAAAATAAGTGTAACGTATAATTGGGGTAGATCCAGGTTTTTTGGGCTTGAAACTTATTTAATTTGAGGGCCTTCTTTACGAAAAAGAATACAGAATTATAAATATAGAATTAGGTAAAAATCACTTCTGCTTATCATTAAGACACATGCACAAATCCCAGCCCAAGAGAAAATAAAGGACTACAAGAAAAGCAAACTAAACAGATGTATGGCTAAGTGCCAGAAAACAAGGAAAAAAGTGAAAAGTTTTTTTAAAAAACCTGCAAGAAAAAAATACAAGCAATACCAGTTTTGAACATCCTTTCAATTAATTTTGGAATTACAAGGAGAGAAAGAGACCTTATACACAAAAAAAATTTACCTACCTACCACATATAGATATCACCTACAAAATAGTGAGAGAAATGTGCTAGATTTTCAGATCTAAAAATGTGAAGACAATGACTTATAGAAACAACCATTTATCGACTCTCACTAGGTATTCTTTAAAAGCCCCTAAAATTTGCTTTAGATTCACTACCCCTTGGAAAACAATGTTTTATCTTTTTATCTCAAATCTACTGGTGAAAAAAAAAACTAACAGTAAACTTTAATTACACACTTGATATGTGTCCAGTCAAGCTAGGTGCTGAGCACTTTACAAAGAATGCCTGAATTACTCCCCTAACAAATGAAACAGGTGCTTTTGTTATTCACAAGTTACAGATAGGGAAATAAAAGCCTAGGAAGGTCACACAGCTTGTGAGAGGTGAAGCCAAGACTAGATACAAGCAGTTTCCATAGAAACCTGAGATTCAGAGCCGTTAAGCAACCTATCAAGAACACACAGCTATGAAGAGACAGAATTCTAAGAGGATCAGATTTCAAAATAGATGTTCCTATAGGCTCACCCTATTAAGGGTTCCAAGTACAAATTAACAACATTCTTGAGGCTTTCTGACTTGATAGTTCCTTTTGTTAAAAAAGATAGAAGAAAAACAAATATGAAATGATTGTTAATAAATCTTTATTGAGCCTTTAGCCTGTGCAGGATCTACTGCTGCCATTTTGGGGGCAAAAGGCAGCAATTAGGCACACATATTTTAGCAATTACCATTTTTTTTTGCCATTGGATCTAGTACTCTCCTGCTTGTTCCATGTACTTTTTCTAAAATTATAACATTACCATTTACATTCATTTCATAGATTCTCAAAGACCAAAGGCATAATTTAGAGCTGGAATATTTTCTTTGCCACATCATGACTTATAAAGTTCTGTATAAATCAATATGAATATATAATAAGAAAGCCAGCAATTGCATCTATGGACGCTGGAATAACTACCGTAAAGGCCCTGTTACTTCTAAAGAAAGGATTTTTCCACTAGTTCACTCTCTCCACACCAAAATAATAGGATTAAATTATTCCCTTCAATTCCTAATTTCAGGTTCAAGTTCAGTTGAAGGGACCAGGTAACTAACACCACAACACTTGTTAAATTGTCAAGAAGAAAAAAATTAGTTGAGCCCTAACAGCCAAGAAACAAATATAGGACTTACCACCACCAACCCCAGGACTCACAATTTCCTAGAAGGAACAATGATTTGGGATGCTGTTAGTTTCTGTTTCTAAAAATAATACATGGATTTGTTAAGTATTGGAGAAGTTCCAAAAGATAGAGAGAAGAACAATAATTATCCAAAACTCCCGGTCCAAGAGGAAATGACTGAACATTTTGGTTATATTTCTTGCAGTATTTTATCTACCTTAGAAAATAATTGAGATCAAACAGTGTATATATAATTCAGAAATCTGTTTCTAGAGTTTCCTTTTACTCTTTCAAAAGCTATCTGTTTAAGACTCGTATACAGCTCCCTTATTTTTCAGAAAAGCTCATTTCAACGTCTTTTCTTTAAGAGGAATGAAGGAAGGTATGAAGAGAGAAGAGGCATCATTTGTATTTATTTGTTCATTTTTGGTTGTTCCCCCGACCCCAGGTCACAAACCCAGATCCCTGGGCTTTACAGAGTCTAGGCTCCAGCCTCCAAATTAGTGCCTGAATCCCCAGGGTGTACTCAATTCAGCATCTTGATCTGAGCATTCCAGAGACCTTTGCAAAACACCCTCAGCTTCTCTTAGGTATAACAGGCTGACCTGGGACTTTTAATTGCATAGCAGTGAAAGCATACTCACTCAACTCAACCTATATAGGGCTATGTGAGACCATGTGGGCTGACCTTCCTGAGAAATATGAATTTCCATTGTACTTTTATGCGAATATGAATAAGAAGTTTTCTGGGTTTTCCCTCACATTTCACAACCTCTAGTGACTTATATCTGGCAATCTCTAAATTGCACTATCAGGAAAAATTGCAAATTCAACAGGAAAGAAGGAATTTAGCATATGTAGAGGAGTAAGGGCGTCGTTTAAATATTTATTACATTAGAAGTCTGTCAGAGAGTCTCATGCATTTGCCAAGAAGGAGATGGAAGAAGAGGGTGTCAAGGAGGAGGGGGAAGAGGAGACTCAGTCACTCCACCCACTACCACCTGCCTTATAAGGGACTTCTGGTTGACATTTCTCCTCGCTGAGTGCCCATAATAAGAACAGTAGAATGGTTGTCTAACAGTTAAAATAAAAAAATACCTTTACTACTTTGGTATGAATTGACATGTGGGAGGTTTGGCAGATGATTGTCTTTGAAATTATGCAAATCTATATATGCATCTAACTGAATCAAAGTAATCAATACATATGGATTTTATTTTTTAAGTCTGTGTGTTGTTGGCCCAGAACAGAGAGAATTAAGGTAATCTTTAAAATTTTATGGGCTGTCAACCAGGGACTTCATTATCTTGCTTGATTTCTATGGTGACTGTTTCATAATGTTTTAATAAATTTTAAGTTTCCCAGGATTCTCTATTCTCTTATTCATCTTGCTTCTTTTTAAAAAAAAAAAAAAAAAATCACAGATGCCTGGGAAGATTCAGTCATGAAGCAATCAGTTTGATTAGAACTGGAGTTTTCCAGATGGCATTTTTTTTCAATAGAAACAAATAGATGTAGCTTTCCTAATATACATACACCATGTCTGGAGCTTTGCAGCCAGTCCATTGCTAACCTCTTGAAATGAACACCATCCCTAAAATGGATGCTCTTACTTCTGGGAGTGAGTAGTCTTAGACAATTTTCAGGCATCAAAGATAGCTCTAAATCAAGATAAGCAGAGTGGGAATTGTATCTCACAAGCTAAAGATTCTTCTCTGAATAGCAAAATGACATTTGAACTTCCTGGAAAGTCAAATCTCTAAGATATTATACTAGCCAAGTTTAAGTTATTTTAAGTTTTTTCGGTTACTAGTGCTCCTCATACTGATGTTATTTTCATAAATATCTTAAAGGAGGTTAAAATATTCTAATTGTCTTTCATGAAGGAAGGAAAATCAGCACCAGCTGAGTTTTTCTGAAGTGAGTTGCCAAACGTAGTTGAGTTCCTCAATCAATGAATGTTTAACTAACAAGTTCATGCAGAAGACACTTCTTAATATCTTTAGTTAAGAGCATAGCTCCATTTTGCTATTTTTGAAAAAATGTGTGGTGAACTAGACCAAATCAATTGTGAGTTTCTTGATCTATGGCTTGGAAACTGTCACCCCAAATGCATAGCTGAACTTGAAAATGAAAGTTCCTAGGAAAGAATCAACAAAAGAGAATCTATAGTCCATGTAAAAATCTATATAGTCTACACTTATTTTTAAAGTCAATTCTCAGTTATTTACCAGGTGGTTTCTAAACCCAAATTCCAAAGCACTGTAAGTGCACAGGTCATACCTAAATGTCAAATATTTACTTAGAGTTATCTACAATTCAGATTAATTACATCCCCGGAGGAAAATAATGGCTGGTAGTAAAGGGGAAAAAAGCTTTCATTTGTCTATGGAGAACGACATTTATGTTTTCTTCATAAACAACAAGAAAATTCAAATTTTTTATAGCAAATCTCATAGGAACTTTACAATATTTTAGTAATGAAGACTTCAAATTAATTATTAAAGAGAGCTTTAAAGTGTTTGTTTTAGGTTTGATTTTATTGCAGTAGAATTTGACTTTTTCAAAAATTTATTTGACTTATTAAAAAGTTAGTTGTAAAATTCAACTGAGCAAGAAACGCATGAAAACCACAAATGTATAATGCGTTTCTATCTACATTTAAAGTTTTGGTAAAGATTAATAGATGTGATAGCTTTACTAAAAAGCAAATGTCACCTTTAGCAACACTAGCTCTTATCAGTCTTTTTAATGCTTGCTTGCCCAATATTTCTAACCAACTATGTCTACTTTAAAGGGATATTGGCCTTGAATTGCCCACCTTCCACAATGTCTCTAGAATTATCTACTTAATTTAAAACCTAATTACTTAAGTCCCTTATTTCAGGGCCACTGCTGGCTCTCTGCAGCAACGAAATCAGATCTAAACTCACTAGTTTTCTCACTGTCTGGACCCAGCCTCTTTTTTTGCCTCAACATCCTGGATCTCTCTACAAAATAATCTTTTGTGCTAGCCATGCTAAATTTTCAACACTTTTGGAATTCATGGTTCTCTTCCTCACATCTCTTCCCCTACCTTCTACATCCTATTCAACTTTCAAGAACCAACTGAAATATCATCTCCTCTGACTACCTCCTTGACTCCCCAGAAAAAAATGAGCTACTTGTCTTCTTCTTTTTCTCTTATGGTAGCATTTAATAATTATTATAACATTTCTGTCCAAAGTTTATCTCCCACTATAGACCACGACATCTTTGAGGCAAAGGCTTTCATTATTGCTTCCCTGTCACTGCTTGAGTTCTGATTTACAAGAGACTCTCAAGAACAGTTTACTGAATACCTGGAGAGTATTAAATATTGTCTAGCAAAAGAAAACAACAAAAATCCAAACAGTAGCTAGTACATAACAAATATTAGCACCATATGCCTAACTTATATAAGGAAAGCATTCCATGAAATACAGTGGGTGGTCACTTCCATAGCTTCAGTCAAAATGATGAAGAAGGCAAAACATGCCCGGAGTAGTTTTCCTACTCCTTTCTTCTGCATTCCTCCTCACTTCAGGTCACTTCACATCTACAACCTTCACTCTCAGATGCTCAATGACTAGTCAAATCTCCTTATTTTAAGATATACCAAGCAATACACAAAAATCTCCCTCTTTTCCACCTTAACCAACTTCCATTCCCTCAACCAAGTGTCATGAAATACCTATTTGAAAAACAAATAAGATTAATTAAAAATTACATTGATTTCAGTAGCTGATGCTCAGGTAAGAATGAACTCAATCTTCTAGAGAGAAATCTTTTCCAAAAGATTTCTGGCTAATAAATCTTTTTATTTAATAAATCTAGCCAGCAGAATACACTGAAGAATTATTTTTATTGGAAGATATTCCAAAAGTTCCTTAGACTTTCTAGGTCACTACATACCACCAGCCCCAAGAAGGAAGAGATGGTCTCATCATCTGGGTTCCCTACTTCTGGAAGGTTGCTCACATTTGACATGTCTATAAGAATTTCCCATGGTTCCTTCTTTAGAGAGTCAGTGTGCAGAAGATCACAATTACTCTGTGTGTACACTTTAGGCATAATGGAAAGTATCATTAAAAAAAAACAAAACAAACAGAATTCAGGCAAGAATAGCAGGAGAACAAAGGTTGAGAGAAGAGTGACAGGTGAGAAAGAATGCCAACACTGGAAAAACCACAGAGAGGACACATGCCCAAATGGAGGGCAACTGGCCCCCATACAAAAAAAGCCTACTGAAAAAAAATTCAGAAGTACACCATCCTAGCTCCATTTTCTATTTAAAATGTATTTCCCCTAAAGCAGCTGCATGTCCTATAACATAATAGCTAAAAAATATTTTTTCCCATGAAAGATTGAGTGGGTTAGAAAACTCCGGAGCACTTTTCTTCATGAAATTATGAAAGATGACTGAATGGCTGCAAATGTCTCTGCTTTCTTCTTGCTTCTCATGATGTTATTTTCTGCCCTCAATTTGATCTTATTGCCAGGACACCCATTCCTTTTCTAGCCATACATACTGAGATCAAAGGATAGGCAGGCTGTTACATACAGGCTAACATTACAGAGAGAAGAGCTGAAAAGGGATCACACTTCATTGTACAAAAGAATAATTTCAAGGGAAAAAAACCATTTTCAGAAGAAACTGAAACCAAAAATAGTAGCAACTTTAAACTTCATTTTTAGGAGCTGAAGGGATGTTATACCCCTCTATGTGGTTGCCTAGGGAACAGGATTCATTTATCCTTTGCTATCCAAAAATTTCTTGGAAATTGCTAGCCTACATTATATCTCTGATTGTTAAATTTGTTCTAAATGGAAAAGTCCCTCAAAAAGTGCAATTTAAGTTATAGTCTAAGAATCTTTGTCAGGAAACATGTTATAGAAAGCTAAAACCATTTAATATCTCTTGATGTCTCCATAAATTAACATCTTCTGTTTGGATAGGAAATTTTTCTTACCCCTAATAACTTGTTCTTCATTTTGATGACTGAAGTTGGAGCCTTCTTATAAATAAGTGAATCCTTTTTGATTAAACACATTTATCTTAGCATGTTGAAAATATAAATAGGAATGTTTTAGCCTGAACTAGGCCAGACAAAGTCATTCTGAATTTTCCCCAAGCATTACATGAAAGAATATTCTTGAAAACAGGATGTGAAAGAAGTTAAGAGGAATGATGTTTGGCTTTCTCTACATGATCATTTTTTGCCGACTCTGCCTGTTCCAGGCCCACGCAGGAGGGAGAAGGGTTTGGGTGACTGCTGGGGAGGCTTACTGACAGTGCCGTCGTGATATCAGCACGTTGGCTTAATATAAAAACAACACTGCTGGCGGAACCCCTATTCTTTCAGGCCAGGGTAATTATTTTCCTAAGCCTGCTGAGTCTTTCATTTCTGTTTCCCTTCTGCTGTTAATTGAATAAAGGGCATTCTGAGAGCTGACTCTCCAGTGGGTAGAATATTCCTTCTGTTTATGTTCCTTGTTAATGCTTTTCACTCTCTACCCATTATCACTTTTTACAAAAAATCTAGAAGAGGCTAAATTTTATCTTCTCTTTCCTCTTTGAAATAGCTTGTGTTAAAAATGCAAATTTAGAGAAGAAACTGAAACTAGTGGTTAAAGAGGGTATACATATGAGATGTGATGAGTTGAATTTTCTATGAAATTTTAAGATCCTGGCTGTCCTGGGACTGAGACCAGGGACTTTGTACCTCACACACATATTCTCCAGTCTCCAGTAGAATCATCTCTGAAATAATACTCATCAGTTGAATAGTAAATTTCAATCAACCAGAATTAAACCACACAATGATTACTACTTCATAAAGCATTGTCTGAGGCACTAAGGGCTTAAAAATATGCCAAAACAATTCTTCTGGCAGCCCACTGTGCCCAGGACTACTCTAGCTCATGTTTTGCTTTCTTTCTCCTCCATTTTCTCTAATAAAATTATACAACTGCACTTGAACACCCAAGAAAGATCTTAAACTGTTCAGCTCTGTACCCCAGCAGCTCTCCATCTTCTTAACTGGGGGGATACAAACTCTCTGTTACTTCTTAAAACTGTAATGAATCTACAATTATCTAAAAAAAAAAAAAAGAAGTTTAGTTTTTTCATGTCCCCTTTCCATATCCCTGATTTTAATTAATGTGTTCAAAACTAAACAAATTTTCCATAGGTCAATTTTAAGTGAGTTGAATGATTTAAAACAAACAAACAAACAAAAAAAACAGCTTCAAAATTTTGCTGTTAAAAAATCTAAGCAATTTGCTGGGAAGGTTTTAAGATAAGTGCATATGCAGATCTGCCTGCTACAACTAGAAATTCCCCCATAAGAATGAAGTTCAGAATGACCTTCCAGGACTGCCAATTACTGCACTTTGCTTACTCTGTTTCATTAACGAGGACTATTAATGACTATTTTAGCTCATGGTGGAATACCGTATGGAACTGTTTGAACAAAGAAGTGGATTAGTGATGAAAACAAAGTTCATCAATAGAATCTTATGTTTTAATGTGTATTGGTTGTTTTAGTTGAGAATATTCAATTCTACTATAAAAAGTAAGAAATCGAATGTGGCAGGTATAATTTATGAGACATTAGGCACAAATAAAACAAGTATATGTAAGGGATAGAAATGTGGAGTACACACTAAAAATTAAATATGAATGAGGTATATGAATCACTTAAGTTCTTGAGGTTTTAAATTGGCCACTTTTAGTTATGCCCATTCTGATGCCACAGATTCTCTGCCAGACAAAATCCAAATGCTGCTCATAGACTAATTCGTGAGCTTACAGTTGTGGCCAGACACACTTGTGCCTGCATCTTTGCCATTGAACCTCCTTGCCCACGAGAAAGGAAAAAGAGGAGAGAGGGGGGAGAGAAGGGAGACTGCCCAGCTAATGAGGACTCATGCAATGTGGTCCTTTTATTCCTCTTATATACCCTATCCTAAATATGTAACTCTTCTAATCACGTAATTAGGATTACATCAACCTACTCCAGCTCCTTCACCTTACATCTCATTGTGTGTTTTGAATTGACTTAAAAATGATGTGATTCATGTATCTTCATGTGCAATCCGTAACCCTGGGTATAGCTTACCTGGTATGCATTGCATCAAGGTAATTTCGCACATGACAAAACTCACCAAATCATTAGTCTCTCTTAAGCCTTCATACAATCTGCTAATTGTCTGCCATCATGAGCCAACAGAAGAAAAATAAATGACAACAGGCAACCATTTATTAATGGGGAAACCACAAGTAGTCAATTCTGCTTAGTTCTATAGTGTGGTTACCCCTGGTCTCTGTTGTGACTTTTTATTGTATACATATAAAGAGTCATGTTTTCTCCAGGTAAAATTATCCCTAGTTCAAACAGTTAGATTACAATGCCGTGGTATTTCATGATGCCTGAAAGGAGTATAATGATCTATAAAGAGGGCTCTGATCTCAGGATGCTCAATCTGCTGAACAAGTTTCACCACCATCATTTTAGAAAGAAACTCATTAATAGCGTGACGCTAACTCAGTTCACTGTACTCAGTGTTTATTTCCTACACATTTCACATGGGTTAGGCACTATGCTGTGTGTTGTATTGTAGAAAACATGACAATTTATCCAAAATTTCATAGTGCATCAGAGAGATACACAATGTATCATAAGGTTACACTAAGTTCCCAGGCAATTATTTATAATAGAATGAAGTCATTAAATTTCATAAAAGATATGCAAACAAAGCTTGAATTCACAGAAGTAAATAATCGCATGCATTAAAAGAATCCCAGTAAAATAAACCAATGCAACCTCTTGTCAAGGTAATTTAGCAATGTATAGGAAAAAGTCTTTAGACTGCAGTTTATGGCATTAAAAACTAGAAATAATCTGCATCTCTAACATTTGATGAGTGGTTAAATAAACTATATTCACTAAAATATTTGCAGCCTTTACAAAGTACATTGTAGGTATTTCATAAGATTTTAGGGAAAAAAGTGTAAGATACACATGGTGAAAAAAAAAAAAAGTTCACAGTCTTCAAAAGAAAGTGTCTTTCTCCACCCAGAATCTACAATACCTTTCTTTACCCGAAGATACCACGCTGATTTTTTTTTTTCCCAAAGAATAAATTTTTGGTTTCATTAATCTTCTGGATTGTCTCTTTGTTTTCTATTTCATTTATTTCTGATCACATGTTTATTATTTCCTTTCTTCTACTGATTTTTGGCTTCAATTGTTCTTTTTTCTTTAGGCTTTTTTTTTAAGTGTAGGGTTAGATTATTTATTTGCAATTTTTCTTGTTTCTTAAGGTAGGCCTGGATCACAATGAACTTTCTTCTTAGTACTACTTTGTTGCATCATCCCATAGGTTCCAGTAGCTTATGACTTCAGTCTCATTTGTCTCTAAGTATTTTTTTTTAAGTTTCTCTTGATTTCCTCTTTACCCAAAAGTCATTCAGAAGCACACTGTTTAGTCTCCAATTAATTACAGATTTTCCAGCTTTCTTTTAGTGATTTATTTCTAGTTTTAAGCCATTGTGGTCAGAGAAGATGCTTGGTATGATTTCAGTCTTTGGAAATGTGTTGAGACATGTTTTGTGTCCCAACATACGATCTATCTTTGGGAATGTTACTTGTGCACTTAAGAAGAGAGTGAAATCTGTAGTCCTTTGATGAAGTGTTTGGTATATATTTGTTAGACCTATCTGTTCCAAATGGCCACTTCAAGCTGCTGTTTCCCTGTCACTTTTCTGTCTGGTTGATCTGTCCATTGTTGTAAGTGGGGTGCTGAAGTCTCCTACTATTATTGTGTTGCTGTTGATGCCTCTGGTAAAGTCTAATAATATTTGCTAAATATATTTTGATGCTGCTCCATTTGGTGCATAAATGCTAATAAGCAATATGTCTTCTGGCTGAATTGACCCCTTAATCATTATATAATGTCCATCTGTCTTTTGTTATGCTTTTTAGTTGGAAGTTTGTTTTTGTTTTATCTGATATAAATATAGCTCTGAATTTTTTTTGGTTGCCATTCGACTGTAGGATTGTCTTCCAACCACTGACTTCGAGTCAATGTTTAATCTCTTGAAAGAAGGTGAGTTTCCTGAATATAGCAGAAGACTGAGTTATGCTTTTCAAGTCATGTGGCCACTCTGTGTCTTTTGGAGAGTTCAGTCTACTAAGGGTGATTATTGAGACGTAACTGTTTGCCATTTGGTAAATTGACTTCTGAGTTTTGTTACAGATAATGCATTTGTTCTTCTCTTTCTCTTTTTGGGTGGATAGGGTGTAGTTATGTTTTGATGGTTTTCCTTTTTGTTTTCTTCTTTGCATTTTCCCTGGAGATGTGGTTTGAGGTTACCCTGAGGTTAGCATTAAGAATTCTAAGTTTAATTTTTATCTGAAAGCAGATTAGTCTTATACTCATTCTAACCATCCACTTTTTTATTCTCCTCTCCTCCTCCCTACTTTTTATATTTTGCTGTCTTATTGTTTTAAAGTGAGTTTTCTCTCCACTTCATAAAACATCCGTTAGTATTTTTGCAGAGCTGGTTTTGTGATGATGAATTTCTTTAACTTTTGCTTATCAAAAAAGTTTTTTATCATTCCCTCAATTCTAAATGATAATCTTGCAGGCTATATCGTATCTTAGGTTAAAAATTCTTTTCTTTCAGCACTTTGAATGCATCATGCCATTCCCTTCTCACCAACAAAGTTTTAGTTAAGAAACTGAATAGTCGTTTATGGGGACTCTTTGTATGTGACTCATTTTTCTCTAGCTACCTTTAAGATTTTTATCTTCTGTTTTTGACATTTTGATAACAATGTGTCTAGGTGTAAGTCTGTTTGGGTTTCATTTGTTTGGAACTCTGAGTTTCCTGAGTCTGGAAGCATGCATCATTCTTTAGGTTAGAAAAGTTCTCAGCTATTATTTCTTCAAGTACAGTTTCTAGCCCCTTTTCTCTCTCTTCTTGTGGGACCCCTATGATGTGAATGTTGTTCCTTTTGATGTTATCCGTAGGTCTCAAATGCTGTCTTCATTTCTTTTTTTTTTCCTTTTTGCTAGTTTGCTTGAGTGCACTCCTCTGCTCTATATTCTAGTTCACTGATTCTATTGGAGGCTTCATCCATCCTACTCTAGTCCCTTGATGGAGTGCTTTAGCTCATTTATTGTGTTCTTTATTTCTTTGATATCTTGCTTCATTTCTCTCTCTTTTTTGTTGCTCTCTTTTTCTTCCTCTGTTGCTTTCTTGATTTCCATGAGTAAGTTTATCACTGCTGCTCTAAATTCACCCTCAGGTAGTTTGCAAATGTCTGTCGTATTTCAGATTTCCCCCTAGGGTTTTAATTGGAGTTAACATCTTGCATATATTTCTCTGTGTCTTTGCTCTGTTTGGCACTGTTTATGTTTCTATGGACTAGGTTTCCTTGCAGTGATGGCCTTGTGTAGAGTATCAAGTTGCATCGAATAAACTGGATATTGGTTTGAACACTGGGAATTCTTGAGTTTTATGGCATCACCACTGGTTGAATTTGTTGAAGTTCTTAGGTGAACACTCTGTTGGGGCCCAAGAGCTCAGTCAGTGGGGTTGGCATTTATGTGGGGGGATGCAGAGACTTCTCCCAGTGTCTCAGATCTGAATGATAATGACCACCTTATCATTGGCCCACATTCAGCAATCAGGTTGCAGTTCAGCTGCCACACACAGGGTGAGTGGGTAGCATTGAAGGTTCCTCCCTTCTGGGACAGTCCTTCTTCCTTTAAGCCTGGGAGTGGGACTGTTGGGCAGTTCCTGTGGTTCTGGCACTACATGGTGGGAGGAGGTAAAGGTGGGGAATTCTCCTAGCTGCTCTCCAGTTATGGCGGTTCCCTGGGTAATTTTCCTTCAGGGGCTCCCGCTCAGTTCCACCAGGGCTCTAGTCCTCCTTCAGCCCTGTGCCAAGACCCTTTCTCCAGTTCCCATGTCCCTGTCCCAGGGGCAGGCTCTCTGTTGCTTTTGGTATGACTTCTGAGAGGTCTGGTTATTCACAAGGTCCTACCCACTTCACCAGAGCCCGAACTCAATCTGTGGTGTAGCTCTCAACCATGACATTTTCACCTACTCTTTGCGGTGGTGTTGCTGCTGCAATCTCTGTAGCCTCTGGGCCTGCTTTTCCTCAGTTTCTGTGTCTGGAAAATAGGTGAATTCCTAGTTGCTCTGTGGGGGAGGTGAGAACCGATTCTACCAGGTTGCCATCTTGACTCTGTTCCTCATTCTCAAGATAGCACTCTTAAAGCATACACATACACTTGTATTTATGTGCACATCTCTTTATCTTTACTCAAGTGGTAGGTATCATACTACACCCACTGTCTGGCACTTTTTGTGGGGTGGGGGGTGGGATGTGGATCCTTAATAATGAATCTTGGAGCTATTTCCATATCAGCAAGTCATGGATCTATAACATACTATTTAACATTCACGGAGTATTCAATTGTATGTACAACATTTCACATATTTGGGACAATCTTCTTGGTTTTAGAACTCTCCTATTACAAATAATACCACAATATATCTAGATCAAATGTTCAGTAATGTGTAAAAATGCTTAAGACATTTTTTATGTTAAAAAAAAGGCAAATGAACACCCGGTTACTGATTTCACATGTATGAAGAACAGAAGTTGCCACTGTACCCAATAACAAATAAAAAGATGCACAGAAAAGGAGATGCAGCATAGATAGGGAAGATATGTGAATACAGGGAACGTTGTCTTGCCAAGGGAGATTCACAAGCAGAAACCAGTGCTGGGGCAGGAAAACCTGAACTGTAATTGCTAAATCTCTAGAGCGTCCTCATGGAAAATTCTGATAACAAAAGCTCACAGGAATACCAGTCGTGAGGTGGGTAGCGGGGTACAATATTGTGAAATCTAACACTAGAAGTTCAACCAGCGTTTCACAGTAGATTTTAGAGAAAAATCCTTCAGGCTTCCAGCAGAGGGGAAGAGAAAAAGGAACCATTTTGAATAGTCCCAGTTTGTCACAAGTCTGCCCTCAGTGGAAACTTGTTATCATGAGCATAACCTACTGGGGTATTCTTAGAGCCTAACTGACCTGAGGGGGAAGGAAAACAGACAAATCCAGCCCAATCTAGTCATTCTGCCCACACAAAGAGGGGGAGAAAGAAACAAAGAAGCTCTAGCGAAGTACAGGCCAGAGACATAGGTCCAGCAAAAAACTGAGATCTAATTATACTATAACAGGGCAATTTCCTTATGCCTAACATCTCACCCTCATATTACTGAAGGCCTATTTACAGTGGTTCCTTTTAGCTGGCAAACCATGTCTGGTCATCAAGAAAAACTGCAATGCATAACTAAGGGCAAACAAAATTTTTTGAAGACACAGATCAGGCATCAGACTCATACATGGCAGAGATTTTGGACTTATTGGGCTGGGAATTTAAAACAGTTATGATTAATATGCTTAAAGTATCAAGTGGATAAAGCAGACAACATGCAATAATATATGGAAAATGTAGGAAGAGAAATGAAAATCCCAAGGAAGAACCAAAAAGAAATGCTAGAGATAGAAAACACAGTAACAGATGTGAAGAATGGCTCAAGGGGACTTACTAGTAGACTAGACACAGGTGAGAAACAAATCACTCTAAGCCTGAGGATATCTCAGAAAGCAATGGGAGCAAAGATTAAAAAACACAGACTAGGCAAAAACTGGGGAAACTACAAAAATTGTAAAATATACATAATGGGTATAGTAGGAAATATTAACGTAAGAAATATTTCAAATAATAATGATGGATAATTTCCCCCAAGTAATGTCAAACATTAAACCAGAAATCCAGAATCTCAGAGAATGCCAATAATATTATCGTAAATAAAAATAAAGATGCTACTTCTCCATCTCCCTGCCTGCCTACTCTCCTTTATTCCTGTCTTCACCTTTCCTTTAAAAAATTCAGAACATCAAAAGTTATGATATGCATTGATAACAGTAACTAAAAGTTATAGCATTAAATGCACATTTTTAAAAAAAGACCTAATATAAGCTTCCACCTTAATAAACTTAAAAAAAAATAAATCTAAGCAGAAGAAAATAAATGATAAGGATTAAAACAGAAATCAACTAAATTGAAAACTGGAAATTGATAGAGAATAGCAGTGAAACAAAAAATTTATTCTTTGAAAAGATTAATAAAATTTATAAGTCAGCAAGAAAAACCAAGATTTACAACTAAATAAAAATAAAAATGAAAGTGATTCTTCCTGCTCTCTTCATTCCTACCTGCAATTTTCCTTAAAAGTAAGTATAAATATAACAAAATATGAACAAGATCTATATAAAGAAAACTAGTAAAGCCTAATAAACTGTCAAAATAAGAACTAAATATGAATAGAAAGACTCAATAATTTCAAGATGTCAGTTCTTTCCAACTCGATCAAAAGATTTAACAACATCATCCAAACAAAAATTCCAGCAATTTAGTTTGTGACTATATATCAACAAACTGATTTTGAAATTTATATGAAGAAACAAGAGACCCAGAGTAGTCAATGCAGTATGGAAGGAGAACACAGTTGGGGGATTGGCACTGCATGACTTCAAGACTTAATATAAATCAGTTGCAATCTAGACAGTGATTGGTGAAAGTATAGACTAACAGATTAAAGAAACAGAACAGATAACCCAGACACAGACCTATATAGAAGTAGTCAACTAATCTTTGACAAAGAAGCAGGGTCAATACAATGGAGCAAAGATATTCTTTCCAGCAAATGGTGCTGGAATTCTTTTTTACGTCCACATGCAAGAAAACTAGAAACAGACCTTGTATTCTTCACAACATCTAACTCAAAAGGATCACGGGCCTAAATGTAAAAGACAAATGTATAAAACTTCTAGAAAACATAGGAGAGAACTCTAGATGACCTTGGGGTTAATGATGACATCCTAGATAAAGCACCAAAGGCACAAACCTTGAAACAGCAATAAGTTGGACTTTATGAAAATGCAAAACCTCTGCTCTGTGAAAGAAAATGCTAAGAGAATGAGAAAATAAGCCAGACTGGGAAAAAACATTTTTTCAAAGGACATATCTGATAAAGGACTGTTACCCAAAATATGCAAAGAATTCTTAAAAGTCACCAAGAAGAAAACAAACAACTTGCGTAAAAAAACGAGGTACCCACTTGTGGCTCAGGTGGCTAAAGCTGCTAAGGTGCAGGACATGTAAAGCCAAGGACCCAGGTTGGAGACCCAAGGCTGGGGAAAAAAGAAAGAAGGAAAGTAGGGAGGGAAGAATTTTTAAAATGAGTCAAAGACGTTTAAAGACACTTCCCTAAAGAGGATACAGAGATGACAAATGAGCATATGAAAACATGCTCATCATGTCATCAGGAAAACAGAAGGTAAAATAACAATGAAATACCACTACACACCTATTAGAACAGCTTGGGACACTGATAACACCAAATGCTGATGAGAATGAGGATCAGCAAGAACTCTCATTCACTGCTGGTGGGACATACACTGGTGCCGTCACTTTGGAGGGCAGTTTGGTAGTTTCTTACAAAACTAAATATACTCTTGCCAGATAATCCTAAGCAGCTGAAAATGTATGCCACTCAAAAGCCTGCACGAGGATGTTTAGCAGCTATATTTATGATTGTTGAAACTTGGAAGATGACTCACAATAGGTGAGCTGATCAACAAAATGGTACATTCAGACAATGGAATATTATTCAAACCTAAAAAGAAATGAACCATCTCCATCAAGTTGTAAAAACAAAGTAAAATAGGGAGACAAATTAAATGCATATTAAGGGAAAGTAGCCAATCTTAAAAAGGTACATACACTTGGTGATTTGGTGGAGGATGATTTGACATAGATCTGAGTTATGGGGAAACTGCACATATGGGAAACCTATACATATGAGGTTATTTTAATTTGTAAAACAAAGTTACTGCAATAAAATACTAAAAAAGTTTAAGAAAATTTTAAAAGCTACCTACTATATGGCTCCAACAACATGACATTCTGGAAAAGGTCAAGCTATAGAGACAGCACAAACACAAGTGGTTAGCAGTAGTTTGGGGAGGGGCATAAAAACGAACAGGCAGAGACGAGATTTTTAGGGCCGTGAAAGCATGTGATACCATAATGATATCATAACTGATTTGTCTAAATCCATAAATGACTACTGAGAGTAAAACACTATAAACTACAGACCTTAGGTTATTATGATGTATCAAGGTAGGCTCATCAATTATAACATAACGTACCATTCTGGAGAGAAATACAGATGATGGGGAAGGTGATGCATTATGGGCACTGGAGGTATGTAAGAGCTCTCTATACTTTCTGCTCAATTTTGTTATAAACAAAAGGCTAGCTCTCTCTAGCTGATCTCTCTAAATAATAAAGTCAGTAGCAAAGGGGCAGATTATAAAATAGCATATACAGTTCAGTCCCATTTTAATTTTGAAAAATATATTTACTCTAGGAGGAAAACACCTAAAAAGAGAGGATATATAATTTTTTTTTTTTTTGCCATCGCCAACCCCAGGTCTTGAACTGGTCCCAGGGTTTCACAGCCTGGGCCTTCACCACCTGAACCAGAGAAGGGAGCCACGCTATGCAAATGAATAGTAGTTATCTTAGTGATAGAATTATAGGTGATATTAATTGTCGTTATTTTACTTTGGTATTCTTTTTTATTAACTAAATTTTCTACAATGAACATGTGTCGCTTATATAATTTTAACACAAAATGGATGAGATGACATTTGGAATAGAAGAGCAAAATTTCGACTTGTTCTTATAAAATACTAGCAATAAAAAGAACCGTGACTGAAACTGCATGGGATGGGAAGTCAGGTAAGTTGGAGGTAAAGTTGTCTAGTTAGGTTAAAGCTTAAGATATCTGTACAAAGGGTGGAAAATAAAGAGGCTGGAAAACTGAATCGAGACTTAGCACATCAGATGGGTGTTAATACTTAACCCAGAAGATTGTACAGGAGAAATACAACAAAAGCAGAAGTGAGCAAAGCACTTCTTTCATTTCATCCAAAAACGTATTCCTGAGCATTGTTTTCAGTCAACAGTTGGCAGTATAATTGATAGGTCTCCAAAAAAGGAGTCAAAACTATCTAAGGGAGTTTCAAAGAAAGTCCACCTACAGGAAATACAATGTGATAACCAACTGCAATGAGGAATAGTTTAGAATTACTACTATATAAAATACCTTCAAAGACATCAGGACTCATCCACCCAAATGATTTCACAATAATATATTCAGTAAGCCTGTGAGGCTTCAAGTATTAATGCCTAAGAGGTAGACACAGAACGATCACTGAAAAACAAAATTCTACCAATGCCATGAAGCAGGCAGACTCTTTGAAATAAATATCAGTTATACTTACCACTGTCACAGCAGAAAAATCAATCCCAAGTTCATTGAAAGTATCTGTACACCAGATCCACATTGCTGCTATTTCAAACACTTAAAATCCAACCCAGAACTTTAATATTTTCTCAAGTTAATAGTTGATCTAATAAAAGTTCCCCAACATCACTGAGCAAGCAAAAGAGCAATAATATTTACCAAATGGTCCAATTCAAGTATTTGAATAAAAAATCTTTAAATCAATCCAACCCAATAACTATTTAATAAACAGTTGCCAGCTAGGGAGCCACTGGCCAGGCACTGTGCTAGGTTCTTTTTATCTTAAATCCCAACAGTCTTGCACAGAAGAAATTATCACCCTCAGTTTACAGAAAAATGAAATGTGGCTCAGAGGGTTTAATTCATCCATGCTACCCATTCAACAAACAGGAGTAAAACTGGGACAGGTCTTTTTGACTGAGAGCCAATGATCCTGCCTCTGGACAACATGACTGAATACGTATCACCTGTGCCAAAAAAAAGCATTCTGAAAAATGTCATCAATGTTGTTTTCCTGTGCCAACACCATAATCAAAGCCACTGTGAGAAACCCTCAGGGTTCATTTTAGATACATAACAGGATCTCTCTAGCTGATCAGAATAATAATACCGTGGCAAACAGTAAAACTAATAAAAACTTCTAAGAACTGTGCCAAATATTTCTATGGCCAGCCTTTCTTTGCCTCCATTGCTAGCAAATTAAAAAATTGAACAGAATAATAACTATGTTTTTCATTGGTTTGGGAAATAGATAAACATCAGATTCTAGTCTCACATTCATTTTAGAAAACAGGAATAAGAAATTTTAAGTCTCCAAATGTAATCCCTAAATATTTTAAATATCTGAAATTCCCTTTAAAAATTTTAAGAGCGAACTTTCAGTTTAAATTATCTATAAATAGCACATAATTGAGCAAAATGTTACTGATTTAAACCAAATGAGAAAATGAGCAATCTATTGCTAACTTTCTAGAACAAAATTCTTTAGGGAATAGAGGCAGTGCTCCAATGAATAGAAAGAACATTTTTTCCCCCTGAATACCGTTCCAGTCCCCATTATCACTACACTTTCATTTTATATCCACAGGCAGCTATCTCCCCTCACCCCCAAAGAAAAGGCAAGAACATATCTGGTGGAAATATATCAACATCTCTGAATATTCGATAACACACAGCATAAGAAAAAGAACATTAATGGGGAAATGTCTTCCATAATCTTGCCAGAGATCAAGAGGCAAACAAAAGAAGCTAGTAATTGATTAATAATTGCTCTCCACTGTCATTCCTATAAAGAGGGCAGCTGAATAGCAGAAAGGAAATAAAGGAAAAGGTCTAATCACCAAGGGTCTGGATGGCTCATTCACTTACCCACTCGGCACTCTGGAGTCCCCACTACAGACCAGGCATCAGGAATACAAAAAGAGATGGCATATTAGGTTAAATTTCTCTATTAAATGCCACTATAGCACACACTACTTCTCTCTGCAGCATGCAGTCCAGGACCACAGTGCAATATAGGATCATGTCAGCTGTGTGGAAACTGAGACTGGCATATATGAGTGTGAAAAACTGTACAGCAGTTCCTCAAAAAATTAAAAATAAAATTATCACAGGATTCAGCAATCCTATTGCTGGGTATATATCTAAAAGAAGTGAAAACAGGGCCTGGAAGGGACATTTCGTACACCCATGGTTTCATGGCAGCATTACATTAAGCAAGAAGTTTAAGCAACTCAAGTATCCACTGAAGGATGAATGGATAAACAAGAGGTGGTGTGTACACACACACACACACACACACACACAGAGTAATAGTATTCAGCCTTAAAAAGGTGTGGTGTATATGTACATGTATATATATATATATATATATATATATATATATATATACACACACACACACACATAGACACATATACACACAAGGGAATATTATTCAGTCTTAAAAAAGGAAGGAAACCTGGTCACATGCTACAACATGGATAAATCTTGAGGACATTGTAAAACAAGTCAGTCACAAAAAAATAAATACCATCTGATTCCACTTATATGAGCTATCTAGAGTGATCAAATTCATCGAAATAGAAAGTAAAGACTGCCAATGGCTGGGAGAAGAAGGTAATTTGTGTTTAATGGGTACGGGGTTTCAATTCTGCGAGATAAAACCTTTCTGAGATCTGCTGCACATGATGTGACTATCTACTGAACTGTGTACTTAAAACTGGTTAAGATGGCAACATGTTGTATGTGTATTTCATCATACTTAAAGATGTTTTAATTAAAAAGAGACTTGTCTATCCTTGCGTCTTTGCTACTTAACCCTGGGATTCGGCATATTGAATATGCTTAATAAGTATTTACAGAATAGACAGACAGACAGATAAGAATATGAACAGAAGTACAACATATAAACCAGTAATGGCAATGCCCTGTGATTAGTGAGAAATAAATGAGTTCTGTGAATATAAAGAAGTGAAGAATTCTTGTTATGGTTAATTTTGACATAATATTTATCATTACTTTGCTTTACTCATCACTACCACATACACAAAAATCTTAATATAGGTTTAGTTGAATAATTCTTATTTTCTATATTGTTTCTCTTCATTGCAGTATAATGTTTCTTCCAACCTAGAGGATATTAAAACTGAAAAAATCCATTTTCTGTCACCTTTGTTTTTTCCAGCACCTCCATTAATCCAAAAGGATAACATGAAATAAAGCTTACACTCAACACTGCAGAAGATGAAGGCAGGTGATAAGCTGCTTGACCATAGGTTATTAATCAGCTGTCTTCTGGGGCATAGAGTTATCAAGCTCTGCTGTGTAATAAACAGCAGGCAAAAAGAATCATCTCCATTTTCTGACTGTAAAGCACAAGCTTGTGCTATAAAACTAAATTGACATCTGTTAGCAGGCTTGTCACATGGATGGTTTTTCCTGCCGAATCTGGAATAAATTAAATCTTAAAATAAAACTTGGAACAGAGAGGCTGCTTTACATAATTCCTTCTAATGGTGTGCTGTGAACCCATCACACTGATTTAAAAAAGAAGTTCTTATAAGAAATGTTTCATTATCATTTTAATTGCAAAACTGTTGAATGTCACTCCATGCTAAGAAATCTGTGTGTTTTTTTTTTTTAAAGCCGTAGGTTTTTAACTAAAAAGTGGTGAATGAAGCCTTCCTTTCCTGATATTTTCACTGGCTGAAAAATAAATTAAGTCTTCCCTCCAAATGAAATTCTGACCCCCTTTACTCAAGCATCTAGAGCCTGTTTCATGGGTGTGTCTGCTTCAGCACCTCAGCAGATAGGCCTGGCTCAGGTCGCTGGTCAGAAGTGGCTGGCCAGGTGGGACTGGCATGGGAACACGCTTCTTGGGAGCATCCCTGAACATGACAGTGAGTTGCGGGGGCTCTTACAGTGCAGTAGGCATTTTTATAGCATATAAAGGCATTTGCTGAGCTTCAAGACCCAGCAAATGTGAGCTTTACAGGCCTGAACATCACATTCTTCTCCTGACCCACAACCTCCTTTAGGAAAGGAAAGTCTTCGAAGGGCAACCTTTGGGGACTCGTAACCCCTCAGCTCCCTTAGGATTCACTTGGCTCTCATTCCCAAAATTGTGTCAAAATAGCAAAATTCTCAGACAAACACACCCAACCTTGACACACAGCAATAAAGGAAAACAAATGCCAACTCCCTGGAGGGTAATTTCCTCCATATGTAAAATCTTTTTTTTTTTAAATAATGATACTGAGCCCCTTTGAAAATCTCAAAGAAGTGACAATGGGTCATACAGGTCTACACACTGAAGTCACAATGCTGATCTCATGAAAACTACTCATTCACTTCTCTCACCAACATGCCTGTCTACAAAGCCTCCTCAAATGGCAGGGCTTCAAGTCATACACCTCACAACAGAGAACACAGCAACCTGGTGAGGAGCTGGGAAGGAGGCGGCGGCAGCTGGCAGCCTTGCTCTGGACCTGCAGGGGCAGGAGTATTTGCAGATGGAAGGGTGAGCCACTGCAGTCTTCTCTAACACATCAAAGTTCCTCAAAAGGTGATCCTCACATCCCCTGGGTTAGAGTAGGGTGAAGTTAGTTTAAAATGCAGGTTCGTGAAGTTGTGCCCTTTGCAACCATCTGGATGGAGCTAGAGGGGAGATCATGTTAAGTGAAACAAGTCAGAAAGAAAAAGAAAAATACAGGATGGCTTCACTCATGTGGGATATAGTGAAATGAAACAAATGAACATATAAATCAACAAAAGTAACAAGACACAAGATTGTGGTTGGCCGGTGGGGGCATAGAGAAAGAAAGAGGAAAATGATAGTGGTAAAAGACACTAGAACTCTGGTGGTGAGAGTGGGGTGAAATATAGACTGAGCTGCAATTTCAAAATCCTAAAATGAATATAGGATAAAATATAGCATTGTGAAAAAAAAGGAATAAATATTACTATTAAAAAATGCAGGTTTCTGATCTCCATGTCAGACCTGCTAACTCAGAATCTCTGAGATTAGTCTTGCGTTTGACATTAGTAGGAAATATTTATTCAGTTTGATTTAAAAAAATGCACTTTTTTTTTTTTTTAAGAGAGGAAGGGAGAGGATGAAGAAGCATTTTCAAAGAAAGAAGATAGTAAAAAATTTATTTAGTTTATTTTTGGTTGTTCCTTATGCCCCAATCAAGAACCAGGGTCCTTGAGCTTTACATGGTCTACACCCCAGCTGCAGGTTTAGCACCTGAGCCACCAAGGTACGCCTAGATTCCATTACTTATGGTGATTGTTTTTGAAATAAATAATAGATGCATCAGGTAATGTAGACAAATGTTCACAAATTTATTTATAAGCATATTTTAAAATGCATATAGTTCTTTACTTAATATGAAAAAATCTGTGTTTTTGTTGATTGACCATATAATATACATTATAGATGGAGCAAATAAATGGGTTAGTACTTAAAGTTTTAGATGTATTTTCCTAGAGTATACTATTTAGATCCTTTAGGTTAGAAAGTATGTCGTAGGCATTTATATTTATTTGGTACCAGGCAAAATACCTCACCCAATTAACTTCCGATAACTACTGAATGTGAATTGGGTTTTATCGATCTCTCATCCTCCACTGATTTCAACTAAAGCCTCTGTCCTCTTCCTGATCTCCAGGAATCCTAGGTTTGCTCCTCTCTCTATGGTCCTCCTGGACTTCTTGCATCATCTACCACAGCCCAGCAAATGCTGGCTGAAACTTGCCTCAAGGACTTGAAACACCCCAGGTCTGGCCCAGGAGAGGCCATGCCTATGGCTCTGAAACTTAAGCATCTCTGCTCTGAGAAGAGAGCAGTGTGGAGCTGGCTGGAGCAGAGGCAACAGCAGCAGTAAAAGGTCTGAGAAACCAAGAATCTGAATATATTGTAAAGCAGCTCATTAAAGACCTTATTCCTTAGTTAGCTGAGCACCCCTCGAAAGGAACACTGGCTTTGACATTTTAATTGAGCTCAATAGGTGACTGCATTCTTTGCTTGCGGCATGATGTTATTTTCAGTTTGTTGTCTAAATTCTGACACCGAAATTGGAGAAGCACTGGGTTATACAGACAGGAATGGGTCTCTGGATTCCAGAGCCCCGTTTACACACAACCTTGCCAGTCATGGCTTCTGCCCAAGGAAAACCAATGGTGAACACATCAGAGAAAACACAAATCAATGCTAAATCCAGATGAACCAAGTGCTTTCTTCAAATGGGCTTTATAATCTGTCATTTTGATATGCTAGCTAAATACAGAATGGTTTGAAGATTATTAAAAAGAGTCAAGGCATTTTGCTGCCCAGCAAATCTTACCATTATAGATTAGAGAAAACGGCAAAATTCATCTCCCAAACACTGAGAGTGGAAGTTCTCAACTCACTTTATCATGATGGCTTGTCCTTGGGGTCCACTGCAGACTGAAGGAGATGGGAAGATGTCTATGCATTTCAAATTGCAATTCAGAACCATGAGTGACTCATTACACCTAAATTGCTACTAGCTTATTTCACAGAAACACAGCCGCATCATGATTAAACAACAATCCTGCAAGAGGAAGTTGTTTCCAATAACACAGAAAGATGCATACCTCTCTCTGAAAAAGGAGTATAAACCAATCTAAACAGAGGGTGGCACGAACATGTCAGTAGGTGGTTGGGATGGGATTCGTCCAGCAAAGTGTCTCTGGGCTTCAAATACAGTTTTATTAGGACCACACACCTGAGACTCATCGGTCAGACTGGAGGGCAAATCATTGATCAAAAGTCTATAATTCGGGCATCTTTGGGCCTTGAAGTGGTCACCAGGGCACCAGGGGACATTTTTATTAAAAATCTTCTCTCCTGAGAAAATATTTTCTAGCAAGTCTAGGACAGAAACCTGGTGCAGTACATTGGCTCAAGAATGAAACAATGATCTGGAGCTCAGCAAAGCAACTGTGCCTCACAATACTCTTGGCAGGGGCTTGGGCTGAAGCTGGTGGGTATCAGCCAAGCACAAAGTAGCTCAGGGTTGGGTCTCTGGGGGACCCCAATTCCTAGGGAGCATTCCCTGCTCCTGTGTTTCTCAGACGGTTGCACAGGTCTTGTTCTTCCAGGTGTGGGTCTCCAGCAAGTAGCATCGGTACCACCCGGGAGTCTGCTAGAAAATCAGAATATGGGGTCCCACCCCACACCTTCTGATCAACACCTGCATTTTACATTCCTTAGAAAGCTCACATACATAATAAATATGAGAAATCTTGGTATAGAATATGATTTGGGGCAACAGAAATAAGGTTTTCAAATTCTTTCCCTGGTAGATCTTTTTAACACACATTGGAAACCATAACTAGGAAAGCTGACCCCAGGAGTTGACAGATTTTCTCTCTCCAGATAATCTTAAGGCAGAAAGGTGAGTCAATTTAAAGTTGATTTAAAGAAAAATATGAAGGTGAGCTGCACGTCCCCCTCCCTAGGTCAAGCACAAAGCAAAAAAGAATTAAGTAAAAAGAGAGAGAAAATGGAAAGGACAAATAAAGGACTCATAAATAAGTAGGACATCTCTGTGCACCAGAACACAGAGCAGTGAGCAGGACCAAAGTCAGGAGGTGCTGGGCTCCTGTCCTAAAGCAGGTGGCAGTGGTCCTGGGAGGCATCGCCTCCAGGGAGCTGGAACTGAAAGTTATCCCTTGAGAATGCAGCTGGAGTCACATCCATTGATTAAAGCCAAGGCTGGAGTGAGTTCCTGGGTCCTGAAAGGGGACAAGAATAAACTGCTGACAACCACTGGCTGGGAATTCATACCAGCCACAGGCCTAGGGAAATGAAAGAAGAGACTCACGCTAGCTAACAGCAAATAGAACAGACTTCAGGTGTTTCATGACTGAATATTCCCAGTATCATTGAGAGGAGCAGGAGCTCCCAACTGCATATCTAAGACCAGGCCCTACAGGATACTATAAAATCACAAGGTAGAAAAGGTTGAACCAAAAAGGAAAGAAAAAAACAACACCGAATGAACAACCTCCCACTGAAAATGAGCCAGCAAACAAAATTTTCAAAATAGACAGAGAAATCAAATGAGAAACAGTCAAACAAAGCAATAACTGAAACATTACTTCACTCTGAAATTAATTTTGGTGATCAGTCTGACAAGTTTAAAATAAGTATGCTCAGAGCAATCAATAAGAATAATATCTACATTTACAAACACAAACATTGCCAATACATTTGAAACAAAAACACACCAAACTAAAAAGACAGATGGAGAGGAAAAATACCAATTAAAAATCTTGGATGTAAAAGAAAGCAGTCATTGAAATTTTTAAAACATAAAAAAATGGTATACACTCTAGACTGAACAGTCAAAAAGAAAATTCAAAATTAGAAGTTAATGCTGACGAATTCACCCAAAAGTAGAGCAATGAATAACACTTTAAAATATGAAAAAGCAATTGAAAGCCAAGAAGGATAGTCTGTGAGGGTCCAAAACATATCTAAAAGGAACTCCAGAAGCAGAGAATAAAGGAAATGGAGGTGAAGTAACTGAAAATATTTTAATTTTTCAAATGTTCACACAATACGAAAGATATAAAAAGTAGAGTCCCTTCCCAGCAGTCCAGATTGTCTGCCTGGAGTCAACCAGTATCACCAGCTTCTTGTGCATATTTTCAGGGATTCTATACACATGAAAATAATTGTGAATCATGAAATGATAAAAACCTACACATACTTTACAATAAGCCTTTACTGAGATATAACTTCAATATAATAGAATTCATATATTTTAAGTATATATATCAATGACTTTTGACATATGTATACACCATGTAACCACCAATACCCCCAAAAGTCCCCTTGCAATCATTTCAATAACTCTCACTCCATTTCCCCATCACATGCCTCAGGCAAACACTGATCTGATACAAACCACTATAGAATAGTTTTGCCTCTTCACTTAGTTGAATAATCATAGACTATGTTAGTCTTTTGTGTCGGAGTTCATTAGTATAAAGTCTATGAGATTCATTCATGCTATATGTATAACTAATACTGCTCCTTTTTAATTGCTGAGTTGTATTACATCATAATGGATGGAATGGTATATAAGGACATGCATACAATAATTTCTTTAACCATTCACCTATTATGACTATTAGGCTAGTTTCCAGTTGGGATTATTATGACTAGAGCTTCTATGAACATTCAAGTACAAGTCTTTGTGATAACATAGACTTTCAACTTTCTTGGATAAATGCATAGGAAAGAGCTGCTGGGTCAATTGGTAATTGACCATTTAATGTAAAAGAAATTGCCAAACCTGCCTTCACCACAGAAATGTCTGAGAGTTAGTTACAGCACATCTTCCCCAGTGCTTAGTATCATCAATTTTTTTTTTTTTCAGTTTTATTCCTTTTAGTGTCTGTGAAATAGTTTTGCAATGTGGCTTTAATTCTCATTTCTCTAACAAGTAATATTATCATTTTATGTGTGTTTTGCCATTTGTATATCTTTGGTGAAGTATTTGTTTTATATCTGTTGCTCATTTTTAAACTGTTATTTGTCTTATTTTTGGTTGTAATCAGTCTTATATTCTAGATACAAGTCCTTTATCTAAAATATTTGTGGTTGAATATTTTTTCATACTTTTAATGTCCTTAGTATTTTTTTTAAGGAAAGGTGCAGGCAGGAACAAAGATGAGAAGGTGGGGGGGGAGGCAGGCAGTCAGGAGAGGTGGAAGAAACATTTATTTATTTATTTTAAAGGAATGGTACAGGCAGGAATGAAGGACAATAGGGAGGCAGGCAGGAAGAGAGGAGGAGGAAACACTTTTTTTTTTTTATTTAGTTGTTCACATTGGTTGTCTCCTACCTTACCCCACCCCCAGTGCTGGGTCTTGAACCCTGGACCTTGGGATGTACGTGAGACTGTTCCCAGGTGTACTAGACTGCTATGTCACCAGGGCACATCGGAAACATTGACTTTTTCATCTTTGTCGCTTTCCCCAACCCATCATCCCTACCACCACTACCAGTCCTGGCCCTGGGACAGGAACCCAGGTGTTTGGAAGTGACTTGTGACAGCCAGAGATGGCAGACTAAACCACTAAACCACCAGGATGTGCCAAAAATATCTTTTGATATGTACGAGGTTTTATAGGATGAAGTCCAATTTATCTTTTTTTTAATTTTATGGTTTATGATTTTTGTAGCCTAAGAATTCTTTGCTTAGCTCAAGGCCTTTCATGAAGATTTTCTCAATATTTTCCTTTAGAAGTTTTATAATTTTAGCTTTTTGTTTAGGTCTTTGTTCCATTTCTATTAATTTTTGTGATTATGTTAAATGTAAGTCAAATTTCATTTTCCTATATACGTCCAGTTGCTCCAGCACCATTTGTTGAAACAACTATCATTTCTCCTTTTTATGTTGGTGTCTTTGTAAAAAAAAAATCAATTAATCATGTTTCTATTTTCAAAATGGTATTTCATTGATCAATTTGTCTACATGTCAATACCGTAACTCTCCTGATTGCTATCATTTATATTAAGTCTTGAAATCAAGTAGCCTAAGACCTCTAATTTGCTTTTCTTTTTCAGAATTGTTCAGCAACTGCTTTGCATTTTAGTTCCTTTCTCAAAATTATATCTCAGAAATTGTTTCATGTCAATACATTAAAATTTAATTTTTACTTTTGCATGGAATAATTTAAGTAATCCATGAAAAGGTATACAATAACTTGTTTAAACTATTCAAAAATGATGGCTAATGTAGATTATTTCCTATTCTTTACTATTACAGTGAGACAAAAAATAACCTGTTCACATATAGGAGAATATTACTGTATGGAAAACTTACAGAAGTAAGGTTGATGCATCAAAAGGCATTTAAAATTTGCAGTGCAATGGATGTTGCCAAAATGTCCCGCATACAAATTGTATCAATTTAAATTCACACCACTTTATTTTTGGTAATTGATGGGTGAAAACATCATATCTAAGCATAAGTTCATTTGCATTTCTATTACTATGAGTAGATTTGAATACTCTTTCATTTAAGCCATCACTACTTCCTTTTTCTATAAACTGTTTTTTCAGTCTTTTTCCAACATGCTTATCTCTACCTTATTAATTTGTTGAAGTGCTTTATATAGCAGTGAAATTAGCTATCTGCTTCTAAAATGAGTTGCAAATATTTTCTTATTCTGTTATTTGCTTTTAATTTTATTTTGGTAGTTTTACCATGCAGAATATTTATATTCATATAGTCAAATTAATCATTCCTTCTTTCCAGATTTTCTTACTCTGGGAATTATTGGTATTAAAATAAAATTTCATATTTTTAAGATTTATTATTTAAATGGTTTGGATATATTTTGGTGGAAGATATCAAACAGGCATCAAAATTAATTTTTTATATATGTCTACCTACTTTTCTACATAACTTTTATGGAAAAAATCCATCGTTTCTCATTGATTTGACACCTTTATTATACTTAAATATGATCATTTATACATACCTATATATTTATATCTTCTAGATTCTTCACTCTGTCAATTAATCTGTTTAGTTCTGAATTAAATAATACCATTTTTCTTTAGAGATTTATAAAAATCTTTAATATCTGAAAGGGTTAGTGATTCTCCTTTATTATTCTTTGACAGAACTTGATTGGCTATTTTTGCTTGTTAATTCATGATGAACTCTAGAATTAGCTTATCTAAAAATAATCATACTAGCAATTTTATTGGGTTCATGTTAAATGAATAGATTGACATAAGAAAGATTAAATCACTATGGTGATATGTCTTCTATCCACAAACACACTGTTTTTCAGTTAATTCAAGTCTTGTAAATTCTTAGCTTTCTTCTTGTAAATCTTACATATCTTATTTTTATCTTTCCTGTTTTGTAAATGGTGTCTTTTCTTCCTTTATAAATTCTATGTAGTCATTCAAAAGAGTATAGATTTAAAATTTGTGTATACAGCACTCAAACAACCCATTAAATTCTCCAATTGTCTGATAGGTTTTCATTAGATTATCTTGAATTTTCCAGTACAGCTACACCTTGTTTTATTGTGACTCACTTTACTGTGCCTCACAAATACTGGCTGTTTTAGTAATTGAAGGTTTTGGCAATCCTGCATAGAGCAAGACTCTCAGCGCCATTTTTCCAACAGCAGGCGCTCGCTTCATGTCTCTGTGTCACATTTTGGCAATTCTTATACTATTTCAAACTTTTTTATGATATGTACAACTGTTTTGGGGTGCCAGCCATGAATGGTACCCATATAAGATGATGAATTTAATCAATAAATATTTTGTATCATGCCTATCCTACAAACTGTCTGCCCCCCCCCCACCCTTCCCCCTTCTCAGGCCCCACCATTCCCTGAGTCACAGTCATATTGCAATGCAGGCAGCTAATAACCCTACAATGATCTCTATATATTCAAGGTAAAGGGGGAATTGTGTATCTCTCACTTTAAATCAAAAGCTAGAAATGACTAATTTTAGTCAAGATAGGTAAAAAAAAAACAACAACTAGGCTATCTGTGCCAAACAATCAAGTTGTGAGTGCAGAAGAAAAGTTCTTGAAAGAAATTAAAAGCACTATTCCAGTAAATATACAGGTGATAAGAACGTAGAACTGTCTAATGCTGATATGAAGAAAATGTTAGTGGCCTGGATAGAAGACTGAACCAGCCATCACATTCCCTTCAGCCAAAGCCTACTCCAGAGCAAGGTCCCAACTCTCTTCAATTCTTTGAAGGCTGAGGGAGGCAGAGAGGCAAAAAAGCTATAGAAGAAAAAAGTCTGAAGGTAACAGATCGGCTCTTGAAGTTTAAGGGCAGAACAACATAAAAGTGCAAGCTGAAACAGCAAGTGTGGATGCAGAAGTTGCAAGTTATCTAGAAGATCCGACTAAGATAAGTGATGAAAGTGGCTATACAAACAAAAAATTCTCGCTGTAGATAAAACAGTCTTCTGCTGGAAGATACCATCTAGGACTTCCAAGCTGGAGAGAAGTCAATGCTTGGCTTCAGAGGACAGGCTGGTTCTCTTGTTAGGGGTTAATGTAGCTAGTGACTTTAAGGTGAAATCAGTGTTCATTTACCATTCCAAAAACTTAGGACCCTTAAGAATTATGTTAAAGATACTCTACTGTACTCTATAAATGGAACGGCAAAACTTGGATGACAGTACATCTGTTTATAACATAGCTTATTAAGTATTTTAAGCCCACTGTTGAAAGCTACTAATCAAAAAAATTCCTTTCAAAATACAACTATTCATTGTCAATGCACCTGATCACCCAAGAGATGGAGATACACAAAGAGACTAGTGTTGTTCACTTGAATGCTAATACAACATCCATTCAGCAGCCCATGGATCAAAGAGTAATTTTATGGTAGAACACCTTACCCTGACCCATACACAAAAGTTCATCTGCCAGGAATTTTCCACAGTACTTCAGAGACTGTAGCTACAATCTGTTACTGTACTATGGAGGCTGTAGCTACGTCCTGTTCTACAGAGACTGCAGCTATGTCCTGTTACGATGACTAAGGACAAGCAAGCATAGCCTCCCTACTCTGCAGCTGTACATAACGAATAAGAGTTGCCAGTAAAAACCACACATATCCAAGGAGATGAATCATTACCTCAGAGTATAAAAGGAGCTCCCCCAGACACCCCATTGCTCAGCTCTGGGTAACAATACCCCTGATCCAGCACTGGTACTTGCAATAAAGTGGTGTTTTCGCTACTTTTCAAGTGTCTGCCTGTCAGTCTTCTCACCTTCTGGAGGCTCAGCCATGACAATTTTAACTTTCAAGTCTTAAAATTTAAGAAATACATTTCATAAGGCTACAGCTACCACAGTGATTCTTCTAATGGAATTTGCCCCAGCAAGTAAATTGGAAAACTTCTTTAAAGGATTTGCTATTCTAGACGCAATTATGAACATTTGTGATTCATGGAGGAGGTCAAAATATCGGCATTAACAGGAATTTAGAAGTTGAGTCAATCCTCATGGATGAATTTTGAGGGTTCAAGACTTCAGTGGAGGAAGTAACTGCGGGTGTGTTGAAAGGAAATAGCAAGAATCTAGAATTAGAAGTGGAACCTGAAGGTGTGTCTGGATTGCTGCAATCTCATGACAAAACTGTAATAGATGAGGAGTTACTTGTGGATGAGAAAAGAAAGTGGTTTCCTGCGATGGAATCTACTGCTGGTGAAGATGCTACACACATGGTTAAAGTGGCAACAAAGGATTAAGAATACTATATAAACTTAATTGATAAAGCAGGGCTTGAGAGGATTAACTCCAATTTTGAAAGATGTCAATTGTAGATAAAATGCTATCAAATAGGATGTGGTGTGAAATATAGACTCAGATGCAATTTCAATACCCTACGTGAACATAGTATTGTGAAAAAGAACCAATATTACTATTTTAAAAATGCTATCAAATAGCACTGCATTCTATGGAGAACCCTTTCACAAAAGGAAGATTTAATCAATATGGCAATCTTCACTGTTGTCTAATTTTCAGAAATTGCCACAGTCACCCAACCTTCAACAACCACCATCCTGGTCAGTCAGCAATCATCAATCAAGGCAAGACCTCCACCAGCAAAAAGATTACAACTCACTGAAGACTCTGACAATGATCAGCATTTTTTAGCAACAAAGTGTTTTCAACCAAGGAATATATGTGTGTGTGTATATATATATATATATATATATATATATATATATACACACAGATATATACGCATATACATATATATCTATATGGTGCACTTCAGAAACTACAGTATAGGATAAACATAACTATTATATGCAGTGGGAAGCAAGCAAAAAATACCCACAATTTTGTGACATTTCTATTGTGATATTCACCTTACTGCAGCAGTCTGTAACTGAACCTACAACATCTCCAATTTGTGCTTGTATGCCATCAGATTATCTGCCAATAACAATTACTCATTAATAATAAGAAACAATATATACACTTATAATATTAAAATTTGCCTCCTTCCCTAATTATACACCTAAAATTTCTCTTTTCTAATTGTGTTAATTATTATCTTCAGAGTCATCTTAAATAACAACGGTGATTATAACACTGTATGATTCCACGTATATAACATTTTTGAAATGACAAAGTTGTAGAAATGGAAAGTAGAGAAGTGGCTACCTGCTAGGGCAAGAGTTATGGTAAGGAAGGTATATGTGCCTATAAAAAGGCAAACACGAGCCGTATGTTAGAAAAGTTATGTGTCTGAACTAATTGTCAATGTCATGGCTGTGCTATCACACTATAGATTTGTTTTTGATGGAAACTGATATGTGATGGGCACATGGCACATGGCACATGGAATCTCAGTATTATTTCTTGTAACTGCATAACTTTAACTCTATTCATTGTAACTGTATAAGGACCTATAATTATCAAATTTTTGAAAGGTTATTTTCAAGGAAGTTTATTTTTTTAAAAAAGCTCTAATCCAAATTTTTAATGATGACAGACTTATTTTTCCCTGACAACAAAAAAACATTTTCATTGTTTCCATATTAATCATGATGCTAGCTTGTGAGCTGAGATATCAAACAAATAACTCAAATATATCAACAATCATGATATAGTTGGATTAAACTAACATATAGATAGATAGATGTATTATGGAAGTATTTCCCATTCCTTTCCATTGAGTTTTTTTATTTAGTTTACAGACAATTATTAAATACAAATATATAAGTATATTTGTATAACATGTAAGTATATTTGTATAAATCAAAGGTAAATGTAGCAAAATATTAACAATTGGTGAATCTCAGCAAAGAATATGAGTCTTGTATTATTCTTATTTTTGCAACTTATGTGTTAGAAAATTTTTCAAAAGAAAAATTTTTAAATGGTAAAACTAAAACTCCAAATCATAACCATATAGAGGTCTATATTCATGCACAATTAACTTGCTTCAATCTTTATTTTGTTTGGGAGGAATACAGAAATACTGAATAACATTTTATATTGCTTTAAAGCTTAATAGTTAATTATGTATATTTAAATTTGAAGGGTAACCACAAAAAATTAAAAGAAAAGAAAGTACAGGAAAGAAAAATGTTCAATTTAAGAGTAGAAATTAGTCAGAATATTCAGCAATCACTATAACATAAGCATAAAAGAAGACATCAGATTGGATTTTAATACACAATCCAGACATATAGTGATTGTTATAAAGCATAAATGGAAATGGAAGGAAGAAAAGAATCTAAAAACGGCATTTCATATAACTAATTATCAAAAAGGGAGGGGGACTGTTATGGCAGAACTAATAGTAGACACGATAGAATTTAAGGCAAGGTAGGTTTTTGGAAATATAAAGTAACAATACATACGAATTGTTACATTTTCTTCCACAGCCTACTATTTTCCATTTCCAGCAGCAAAGCATATTATTCCCAACAAGAATTCCAATATAGAATAGTAGCAATATTTTCTTTATATTTGCCAACTGGTTAAGCAAAAAGAAAAAGAAATCTTTTTGTAATTTAATTTCAAAGACCATATTCTCTCAGACACAGCAGGGACCAAACAGTGATCCGTGGCGAAGCCCGCCCGGGAAAGCAGAAACTGCCCCCCAACAAGGGTCCCCGCCCCAACGGTCCATATCTGCTCAGTGTTAATATCCATAAGTTTATTTACTCGGTTAATTCACTTTCTATACAATCTCCAGCAAAACCGTTCAGTGTCTGGAGGCAGCAAACAATAAGAGTTCTCTACCACGCCACGTGGAAGAGCCAACTGTCCTTCAGTTTCACACAAAACTTACATTAAAAATCCTTTTTTTTTTTTTTTTTGTAAAGAAGGAAGCAGGCTGGGAGAGGAGGAAGAAACATCTGTTTATTTAATTGTTCATTTGTTTGTCGCCACTCCCAGCCCCCGCACTGCCCCACAACACACACCCGGGGCTGCTAACCCGGTCCTGGGCGGGGTCCCTGGGCTCCACTGAGCCACACACTTAATGCCTGAGCCATCAGGCTGCACCCATTAAAAACCTGTTTAGATGTGGTTTGCAATTTCCAGAGAACTCTGATTTATGTTCCCTGAAAACAAAGAAAGAAAAAAAACATTTTCTATAAAACTTGTTTTGAATTTACCAATGACCCACTCATGCCAGGTACTCTCTGTAGCCTTTCACAGTGTGTTCTCTGATCTAATTTCTCCAAATAATCCATTTGGGTACTATCACTGTCCCAATTTTCCTGGCAATCAGACTGAGTGAGGGTGGAGAGGTTAAAAGACATGCCTATTGCCAAAAATCAGCAAGAGAACGCATGCCTCTAACCGAGATTCATGAGCTGACCCAGGTGAGTTCTAACTCACTCCTTTTACTCATTCAAAAATGTTAAGCCTGAAAATAACAATTTCTCATTAACAGCCTAGATCATTTAGGATACTCTGCAGCAAAGATTTTAGGGGAAAAAAGTAAACATTGTAATGAATATGAGCAGAAATTTTAGATTCAATATTTCTAGTCATTCTGAAAAACAAATTATGCATAGTTAAAGCAACAAGCACTTCGGTAAAGAGAAGACAATTAATCATTTTAAATAATGCTGGATCAAGGTGATATTAATGCTCTGATAGACAGGCTTCTGGTTCACAGGCTTTTGCTGATACAGCTGCCTTGCTTGATGCTTTAGAAAGGTATTTGATTTATAGTTTGAAGTTAAAATTACAGAAGAGTTTTAAAGCAGCACAAAAGCCATATGCATCTTTCTGTCACCATCTCAGAATACTGCCTTTCATTTTTTGCCTACATTTTTGCCTGAATGCCTGGAATCTAAGTATGGATAAAGAGAAAGGAAATGACAGCTTTAACATGGAAAACATCCCAAAACTATATGAAATATTTTAAGCTCATGACATAAAAACAAAGCAAAACAACTAAAACCCCTTTGCTTTCTGTAACCACTTTCAGAAAAAATGAGTGAAGGCAAAGCAAAAGCACAGACATTTTTAGTATTTTTCTCCCATTGGTTTCCCCTGCCTGAGCTGCATCCTATTTACTAGAGTCCGTACACATGCAGAAAAATTAAAACAGACCTTGTTCACTACAGTCTAGAAACCAGGTTTTCTTTCATCTGGCATCACACAGCTCTGAGAGGCATGTTTCTAATGGAAGCAATCACTCTCCCATGGTTTAGTTTTTGTTGTTTTTGTTTCAAAGCATTCACCAAAAAAATCTCTATGAAAGAATATTAGTATCTTTAAAATTCTTCAACAAGGGTGTTTTTTCAAAGCAGCAAATATATACCTGTCAATTCTGAGCCACATCACTTTCATTAATAGATTTTATTTCCAATTTTTTTAATTGTAAAATATGATAATGTAAAATTGACCATCTTAACCATTTTAAAGTGTCATTATCAATATTTTCAATAGAAATAAGTAGTCTTATGAATATCAGAAATCTTTTAAGATACTTCTCCTTTTTAGATATCACTGTAAATATTTCTGCTGTCTCAGGAGCAATACTATAAAAGACTTCATGCTTCAACCTCAGCAAAAAGGTTCACCCACTGCAGTCCCCATGGAGGCAAATTCAATTCATGTATGAAGTTGGTTATCTGAAAATACATTTTCCATAGGAAATATGGCTTAGATAAATAATATCCATGATCATTTTTCAAAGTCTAATTTTATCCTCACATTTACCAAATCTTTTGCTAAAATATTATTGAAAAAAGCTACCATATTTTGCCAAATATAATGTGCGCTCCTGCAAGTTGTGCACCCACGCTTTTGGTCCAAACTTTCAGGAAAAAAAAAAAAACAATAACTTTCCTTTTAATTTTTTAATTCAAATTTTTATTTGTTTATATTTAGTACTTGTTTTTGTGTTATAAAGGAATTTTAGCATTTTTTTAAACACATGGTATAAGAAATTTATGTTAACAAATAATTACAAAACACAAGAACAGATACAAGGTACAAGAATTTTATGTGCTGGCAACAAATTGACCATATTTTACGTATCACTGAATGTCAAGACTCATCCTCACTGTCAATATCAAAAGCATCACCTTCTACATCACCAGTGTCTTCTTAAGAGTCACCTTCTTCATCCTGGTAAATTTCATCATCCTGCATTCTACCCATTGCATTGCTGATGCTGCATTTTTCAAACGATTTCACAACCACTTCCTTCTTGACACCATTCCACCATCTTAGGATCTAATCACAAATCTGGGTGATGGATGCTTTCTTCATTCTGCCTTGATTCTGTGCTACTTCACTGCCAGCTGACGGCATCCAGGACATCCACTGTTTCTTCATTTGGGCCTTAAAGAACTTGTTTACTGACACATCCAGAGGTTGCAGGTGGCTGGTTAGCCCAACAGGTATCACAGCAAGTTGGGTTTTCAAGTCCGCTGTGATTGCTTTTGCACTTAACTTGGGCTTTGAAGTGATCCGAAACAAGCAAAGCCAGTTTTAAAAGTAATCCTCCAGGTTTTTGCAACCAGACTTTGTTAAACCAGATTTTCATGCCTTCTTCCTTTTTCCAGGTTATTATTTTGCATATGGATATCATTATTGTTCTTGATTTTAGAGTTAAACTTTTAACTCATAAGCATAAAAAAAAGAATTAAAAACATTTATATAGATACAGAATTAGTGCTACCCATAAGTAATGCATATCCTTATTTTTCCCTCACAAATTTGGGCCAAGAAAGTGTGCATTGTGCATGGCAAAATACAGTAACTGGATTTGACTTTCACCTCTTTTTCACAATTCAGTCTTTTTATTGAAGTGTGGAAGTGGATAGAGTCAAGATGTAAGAACATTCAAGAGAAGCAAGATTCTTAAATAAATTAAAATAACCAGTTAGCTCTTTGACTACGACAGAGTCGTCATGTTAGAGAATGAAGCCTGCAACTTTCAGCTCTTAAAAACAAAAGGGTCTGGTGAACTCTGGTGGCCTAGCAGTTTAGTTCACCTGGCATAGTCCACATACATTCCCAAGGTCCCCAGCTCAAGACCCAGAATTGGGGAAAATAACCAAGATGAAAAACCAAATAGATTTTTTAAATGCTTCTTCCTCCTCTCTCTTTCTGCCTGCCTACTGCCTTCATTTCTGCTAGGACCTTTCCTTTATTATTATTATTTTTTTTTTTTATTAAATATAAAGGTCTGTGAAGCTCGCAAGTAACAAAAATAAATAAATTTCTGAAAAGTATTCCCAACCCTTTGGGTTTTGCTTAGAGATTTTAACAGAAAAAAAATTCTATATGTTTTATCAACGCTCCAAACTATTAAGTGCTAATTACTCTCAATGATAAGCAAAATACACATCAACAGTTAATACATGTTAAAACAGCAGCAAATACTTTGAAATTGTTCTTGAAGATACTCCTCTTGTCTAATTAAAGGGAGGGTTTTTAAAAAAGAGGAGAGGAAGAGAAGGGAAAAAGAACAAAGTAGGGGGAATGCCCTTTTATTTATTAAAGATCAAGAGGCGAATTCAAGTTAAAAATTGAGTTCCATGTATACTGTCTATGAGATGGAAACATCCATCTGGCATCTCTGGTTGAATATGAGAAACCAAGACAGTCTGAATCCAAAAAGGGATGGTGATTAAACCCAAGCTAACAACATACATTCATTCAGGAGAATTTTTCTAGTATCTGCCTACAGAATACTATTAGCTCAGATCTACACTGAAAATTTCTTTCAAGGAAAACAGTTCAAAGATAGAGTACCTTTGTGCAATCCATTCACAATAAAATATCTGTAAATATTTGACATCCTTTGACATGATTATATCAGTGTCAACACATATTAATATCCATTCAATTTTACAAAGTACATTTTAATCAAAGCTATATGGATTTCCTGACCTTTAAGAGCCTAGAGACTCAAAACAGTTATTATAACAGTGAGAAACATGATACACAAGCAATCTCTTATCAAACATGAAACTGGCTCTGATTACTTTTTGTATTTGAGACTGACACAAGTAGTTTATTCTGTCTGGAAATTTTAAATCAATTGCCAAATGGAAATGGTACTCTTGAGTTCATGCCAGAAGTAAGTTTCTGAGTCTCCTTGCTCAGTCTTGGCTAAACTTTAGCACAGCAACTAAAATCTTCAAGTCAATTTAAATATCTCTGTGCTTGCCAAAACTCTGTCTACAGAGCTGACTATAAATAACTATAAGTGATCAGTAAGGTTAAAATTGGACATACGATTACCCAATTCTTGCTTTGCAGTTAAAAAAAAAGAAAGTTTATGAGTTTGTTCACTTTATTTAGATATGCAATCAAAACGAAAAATCTCACCTTGTGATGTCCAAATTCATTCAAAATAGCTCCCAGTTTTCTGGTGTTGCTATGTGGTTTTTGGGCAGCAAGAGCTGGATGGGGGTCCCGCCAGTCGATGGACAAGCGGTGATACCAAAGGTGCTGGCTTTCCAGAATGTGAGCTGATTTAACACTAGGATCAAAACGGTGCACTTCACATCCATTGTTGGCCATGCTAACTTCAAAATGGGTATCATCGCTTCCCAGCCTACAGAGAAAGAGAAGTCAACAACAACTATATGTATGTATGTGTGTGTGTGTGTGTGTGTGTGTGTGTGTGTGCAAAAAAATTCAATTATCAAATGACAACTCCAAGTCCTCTTAGTCATATCCTGCCTACTTCTGTTTTAACACATTTAATAAACCTTCTTTCAATTAGAGACAAATTTTCTAGATAAAAATAGAGAAATTATATGCTAAATGCAGATCAGAGAATCACATGTTCAACATGTACAGGCATATCAAATTAATAATTTAAAATATATAAACCATAGTAGCAATGAAACAAAGAAGACCATCCAGGAGTCTTAAGAGATTTCCTCAGAACATTTCAAATTATAAGTCCCTGGATCAGCTCCCTTAAGGAGAGGTACATTCTATTAATGAGATCATTTGTCTCCATTCTTATGGCCACAGTGCTGTGCAAGCGGTTTGACTTAAGGACAATGACTGCATTCTTAAATGAATGGTTATTGAAATAGCTCAATTAAAGAAAAAGCAAATATATGTGGTTCTACTGGGTCTAGTATTCAAGAGGAAAAAAAAAAAAAAAGGTGCCTCACCTAAACTCACATCAACAGAAGGAAGAAATTCTGAATTAACTGTACTTAAGTACCCAGAGGATAGCACATCATGTGGAAAATGTATTTACACATTTTTTAATTTACTCTTAAACATTCCTTATTTAATGATATATATTTCATCACTATGATTAAAGCTTCCATTTGAATGAAAAACATGAAATTAACCAAGAGATTTTGTTTTTAAATGGTAAGGATGGCTGCTCTGCCATGAAATACTACAATGCGGTGTGATTTAAGATACCAAAATCCCACAGCATGTCTGTAATACACTGGCCAAACACTAACCCAGCGCAAAACACTTCACTCTCTTAGATGTGCCTATTCCAGACTACAGGTGTCCCTTGTCATCTGAAAGTAGAGCGTTCCTATGAAACCTCATGTAAATCAAAGTCTCGGAACAGCAAAGAAGTAGCTACCATTAGTTTACATGGAAAAATATTTTGAGAATTCCCAGACCCCAAAACTAACCTACCAAACCATACCGAATAACAAACTTAAACTAACACAGACATAGAGTCAAAGCAGGAATGTGCTCTCTGCCGCCTGGGCGCCATGTCCGCTGCTGTACACAGGAAGTGCTTAATGTAATTTTCACCTTTTGCCAAAAATCTCTTGGGATTTCTTTCCAGCAGCAAAAGCAGGTACTGATATAGATATTTTGTAGAAGTAAAGCGGCCTAACTTGAACTTTAAAAAAGCAGTGGTACCTGTATTTTATAATTTGGTGATATTCGAGCTCATTGATAACAAGTTTTCACCTGGTCTCACTTAACTAAAGTAAGTCTTCAGTCCTCCTCCTAGACTAGACATTCATAATTACTATTTTGCCTTGTCCTCTCTCTTCACTCCCACTACTCTGTTCTTTTGCTTACTGCAACGATGGCATGTCAACTCTCTGATGTCCCTCAGCTATAATTCTCTCAACGCTTTTGGCTCAGGCAAAGATTCACATCCCTCTCACAAACACTCCCATTCCTTTTACCCAAGTCATCCTGTTTCCTATTCTCTACCTCTTATTGAACCCACACAACTCAGAACAAAACACTCTCTACATAGTTTCCCCCTTAATTTTCCATTATCTAATCTGGTGTGGCAGATTGACCAGCTGGGCCTAATTCTTCATGCCTCACCCACACGGCTGCCATGCTCATCACAGGTGAAATCTTTCCTGCCCCTTGATTTCTTCGGCTTGCTTCTGTGACTCGCTTTTTTGGAAGAAGGTAACAATATGCCAGTCCTGATTCCTAGGCACTGAGAACTTCTGTTCACTTTCTTGTACATCATCTTGTTAAAAAAACATACCCTGGGTAGCTTGCTGGTCTCAGGAAAATCAGATATGAGGAACAGGGATGTCCTCAGATAATCCACCAGCCTTCTCTGAAAAACACCCTTAGCTACTGCAGCCTGAAGTCAAATCTCCCAGCTGAGCTTAGCCTGAATCAACTGAACACTAGATGATCTGCAAAACTATGAAAAATAATAAATAATGGTTTTAAGGGTCTCGAGTTTTAGAGTGATGTTACACAGCAATAACTGATAAATCTAGCATTAAATAAATATCCACAAGTTGTAGTAAGAACTACAAAGCATTTTTTAGTAGACAGATTCATTTCTATATAGATAAGAATGTTGTAGACTTTACCTGCCCCAAGGGATTTTTCACTTAATTGAATTTATTGAAACTTAGATGAGCAAATCAATGTTATCATGGGTTACCCAAAGGAAACGGCAGTTTTGCACACATACTGAGATCACTATGTCAAAAAGAGTACTCATTAAATATAATTTATATATAAACTTTCCAGAATAAATTAATATGAATATTCTTTCTGTTTTTTCAAAATTGTTTTCAATTTTTCTCCACTATCAAGTATGTATATCTATATATTTTCAATCAAGACTGCAAAAAATTTAACAATTGAATTAACTGTATAAAGTTCTATAACTAATTCTTTTTAATAAGGCAATTTATTATATATTGCTGCTTTCAATTTAAGCTAATTTCTCATAGTTAAAAAATAAACACACATAGAAAGATTTCATATTGTTAAGAAGTGTATAAATGAAGAGTAAAAGTTTTCTATCACTGGAAATTTTAGCCATTAATTTCCAAGTTAGTAGTTTTTGGTATATACTTCCAGAATCTTTCTATACATATATAAGTATTCTCTAGTAAAAATATCATAGTCACACATATAGATGTTAATCACTAATGTATTTATGTTAATCATTAAATAGTGAGAAGTTATTTTGTACATACACTAACATGAAACTTGAAATTTGTAACTTTTGTTAACATGTTATTTTCATTAAATAAAATCCACTTAATCTCAATATATAACATATACTAATTAGAAAGCAATAAACTGCATTCATTTAATTCTTTCATTTATTCAAAGAAGTACTTCTTTAAGCTTAGTTTAAATCAGTAAAGTTTGTGGTAGATGCTAAAAGAGGAAGAGCAAATGTAATTATATACATAGGTGATGCAAAACTTGGTAATAAGTGTTAAAATCAGAAACCACAGGCCCTCCTTGATTTCTTCAATTTCCCCTTTGCCCTAATATAATCTCACTTTTCAGTGCCTTTGCCCCGTTAATCATCTATTCTACCCCATTTCGCAGCTGAAATAAGATCTGATTTTAATAATCAACTGAATTTCAGAGCGTAGGCTCACAGAGAAAAAAATGTCTTTAGATCAACTGTAAAATAAAATGTTTTGACTCCTAGTTTAAAACAAAAAAATCAGAAAGACTGGAGGCAATACCTACTTCAGTTCTTGTGGGTAGAGGAAAGGTGGGAAACAGATCAGAAGGCAGATCAACTGGTCTGTCTTCAGACTCCTGAAGTCCTCAGATCTCTTCCTTTTCTTACTCCAGAAAGGCTATCCTGCCCTATCTGTGGCCCGCACGCTGCCTCCCCTTCCAGCAGGAGGTAGCAGCTGTAACCCATCATCTTGGTTAGGGTGGGAAGATGGGGAAGACTGGGCGTGGCAGCAGCCTGGTGCCACAGTCTTGGGGATTTGAGCACTTATTGCCTGGATGTAAGGCCCCCACAACCCACATGTCACCCCTACTCCTGTTGTTTTGCAATTATCCCAACACCTCCAAATGCTGGAATCCAGGGCTCACCTTCCCAGCCCCCCAGGAAGGCAACTCACCAGAAGAGTTGGGTTGGAGGGGGGGGGTTGAACTCTCAGCCAAATCCTCAATTCTGAGCAACAGTGCAATCAACACACACATTCACAATCCAAAGGATCTTTTTCAGTCATAAGAAATATTTTCTTTAGCTTCCAATTTTTAATTAAGCATTTTCAGGTTTTGAATCAAATGTTGGCTCTATAATCTATTCATTTCTTTTCCCAGTGGAACTCAACAGTTCTTATCTGCTCTTTTTAAAGTTGATTTTTGAATAGTGAATGTTTAAATGAAAATAAATTACCTTTTTACATGTAACAGTCTGAAATCTTACAGGTTCTGCTTATCTTAACTAATGGCTCTGAAGTATAAGGAAAGCAAAAAGGAATTAAAAAAAATTTCCCCCAGCTTTCCCAATTTCATTTTACTCAGTTATATGCTTTAAGTGAAATTATTCCAGGGTGTAAAATATTAAGCAAACATAAAGGCAAGTTTAGAGCAAGAAAACAGGACCACATGAGTTCTCCAATTTGCATGTGGTACTAAGCAATTATTTTTATGACCTATTTTCATACATTTTTAATACGATGCAAAATAAACTCTACTGTCACAACTTCCCATTCTTTCTACAATCTTGAAGCTTAGCTGGTGGACTCCCAGGAAAAAAAATGTTGTTTTAATCAACTCCTTTCCTAATCCTCAGCCTCCAAGTTTAAATCCAAGCATAACTAATTTCCCACCCTAATCTTTGTGCCTTGAACAATCATTATGTAGCAAATATCTACTGGGTGCCTACTGGGTGCCAGCCTCCACTGATGTATATCATCAATCTTCATTTAACCTATAGAAGAATCTCTCCATTATCCTAAAACTCTTATTTGAACCTTTCGATTTAAAATTAAAAAATAAATAAACATAATTTTGCCAACAAAAATATTTTTGTTATGTACACTTTGTATGACAAATTTGTATAACAAAAGATATTTTTGTTAAACAAAAAAAGTATGATGACGGTAATTACAAATTCTTGTTTGAGAAAGTCTGACAGTGAGAGTGATCCTCTATGATCAGGCCTCCACATCACCCAAATGTCTGCCCATAGCCCTTACAGTTAGGATTCTGAATGGCATTTGTCATTCATGGGCTTGAATGTATATTGCAGAGGCGATGAGAGACAAGCAAATGACACTTGTGTGGACCCCCAGTTCTTTTGGACAGAACTTCAGGGATCTTGCCAGAGACCCTAACTACACAGTTTCTATGAAAAAAATCTATGGAATGGAGTGTTCCAAAGAAAATGAATTCTTTCTGGTCTTTTTTCTTTTGAGGTATACAAAATTTGTAAGTTCTGGACTGTTTATATGAGTACTGATATATTTGGTGACATAGTCTATTTGTTTCATATTCACCCCTTTACAAAATTTCTCTAAATCCACTGAGGTCAGTTTCAGAATGAATAACTATCAACATAACCTACATTTTTGACAAATTAATATGGTTTCCATGAGAGATGCCTTTTCTTTTTTAATGTAAAGGGTAGACACAGATTTTCCAGTGGCACAGAACACAAAAATCTAACAGTGGTAACTTAACTTGAGTCATTCATCACAACTGTGCATAAAATTTCTAAGATACTTGCCATTCTTTTTTCTGGATGCATTCTTAATATTTTTCTCTCTATAATACACATGTCTGATTCTAGTCAGTAATCACTGGTTTTACCCATAAAATTATCATCATGCTGAAAATTGAGGGTGGCAACTTATTACCAGCAGAACGGGAGAGATAGTGATGTGGGCCCCTTTTGGTGGTCTCCCAGTACCCACAGTTACATAGCAGAGGAGTCTAAAATGACAGCAGGAGGCAGGCACAGCACCTATTTCACACCACAACCTTTCATAACTGTTGCTGAAAAGGTCTTGGCTGCCTGTAGAAGTGTTTTGCTTTCTCCTGCTGTAAAATTACTTACCCTAAAGAGTAGAGGCGGCACTGCTTGCTACGGATTTGATGAGCTAAACCAAACCTGTCATCAAGACAGACTGACCAGGGCTTCTTTGCAGGGCTGGAGTCAGCAGCTAGGACATCTGTGCTCATGTGAGCACATGCAATCTGTAAGGATTGGAAATCGATGTGAATAATTTAAAGCACTGGATGATAAATAGCAGGTAGGGACTTACTGCTTCCTCAGCCCCTGAAAAGCTTAACAGGAGAGTGATAGCCTTTCCACTGCTAACTACTCCCCTCCCCAGGGAAACTCAAGACTGCTATAAAATGTTCAGAGGAATTCCAAATACCAGATTACATATACATAACTGCTTAGAGACTCTAAGCAGATTTGAAAGGAAGTTAAGAGCAGCTATAGTCATGCACACAGTGTGCAGGGGAGAATGAAACAGGAGCAAGGAGGGAGGGGCAGGAAAGTTTTTGCAGAGATGCTCTAGTCTCGGTGGAGGAACAGAAGTTGACTAAAAGGCTGAGTCCAAGAAGGACATTCCAGATATGGAGAACGGTTTTTGGGAAACAGAGGTTATCTATAGCATTCCTACTAGAAGTTGTGAGATACAATCATGGGTGTAGATCTCAGAAGGATTCCTTATCTCAGGCAGACAAGCTGGGGCCACCAGGGTCCAGAAAGATAGCATGTGTTATCCAAGGTCAACAGCTGGTCCAGGTCAAGGGACATTAATATGTTGCCCCTGGTAATAAGACGGTTCTCTGGGCGCTGCACAATTTAATGAGCTTTGTCCTGGGCCAGAGAAGGGCCAGACGCGCTTCCTGAACTAGGCACTTCTCTTAACTCAGCCATCAAATAGACAATAAAACCAAAGAGAAGATGTATCTGAATCAAAAGGAAGGAAGTCTCTCATTTCAAAAACATATCCAGTAAACACACTTTGCAAGGAATTCTAACTTGTGTTTGAGGCTGGCACATTGTGCCTGGTTGAGGCTGTTGCAATCAAAGAAAGTAAGTTCTGTGGTCATGGAATTTGCCAGAATGAGCAACAGCATTCTAGCCTGCTCCTGCAAAACTGTCATGATGAGCCACAAATCATGCTGCAGCTCTTGTCACATCAAAGACAACAGACTGTTTCACGTATACAGGATGTTTTGAGGTGCCTGCTTTCCATTCATTGGAAAATGAGACAGCAAATAATTTTATTCTTAAGATTTTTCTAGGATTGCTTAATCGAAATTTTCCAAAATTTCCATCTATAAAGAGCAGCTTTTGGGAGTCTTTTAAACTAATACAGCTTTTCCCTTACTCCTGCTATAATCTAGGGCTGCCCTGGTAAAATCATTCTAGCACGATTTCTCAGTAACTACGAGTCTTCTGCTAGGATTTGGATATTTTAGAGGAAAGTTAAAAACATGAAAGCCTATATATTTATTCTTTTTCCCAACATAGTGTCTTTCAACCTTTCTTTCCACAGCCACTGTGTAAAGGAAATGATAATCGAAAATGAAATCAAGGTATATCTTAGTGGAGTATCAGTTAGGTCAGTCACCTCTGAAGATGCATAGTCCATGTACATCCCTAGGACCTGAGTTTGCATCCTGGGTCTGGGGGGAACAACCAATGTGAACAGCTAAATTGAAATAAAAGAATATAAAATGCTTCTTCCTCTCTCTCTTCCTGCCAGCCTGCCTATTTGCCCTCATTCCTGCCTATATCTTTCCTTTAAAAATAAAGAAAACAAAAATGGAATTGAGTCTTCTCTCAGGCAACTTGTACAAAACACATTCATTAACTGAGTGCATCAACATGTTAATTTGCAAATTCATTTCCTACTATTCTCCCACAGATAGACAAAGATTAGGCCTTTGCCTGCCTACCTCCTCATCCCCATTCACCTACCCAAGGGAAGAGAAGCTTCTAATCTAGTTAATCAGAGCTCATTGTGTCTGTTGGGGCAGTTTTACTAAGGGAAGGTTACCGAGCCTTAAAAAGCAGGACTTTTGCTGGCTCTCAGTTCTCAGCCCTGTTCCCTGCAAATAGTTTGTTACACCCAGGCAGTTCTGTGAACCCCAAAGCATGCCTGGACCTAGTAAGACTGAGTCATTTGCTCCAGGGCAGCTTCCTGAGGTGGGTTTTTTTTCTTTTTTATCAAAATGGCATGATGATTCCCATTTGCTATTGTTCTTTGTGCTTACTTCTCCCTAAGAATATCTATAATGCCAGTTCAGAATATAGACTGTCATGAGGTCCCTACTTCCCTCCAAACACTGAAACCCAACTCTACTCTCTGCAGACTTTCTCAAGGAGCAGGACCGCTCATTCTGATGGACATGGCAGTTACTTCAAAATGCAGATTCCTGAGTCCTACTCTAGATCTCTAAAATCAGAGTCTCTGAGGCTGGTACCTAGGAACCTGCCAGTCAATAAACTACGCCAGGTGATCCTTCTGGGAGCCTTTTGGAGAGCCACGTTGAAATGCTTGGCCTCATCTGTGCATTAATAAATAAAGGCAAAAGGCTACATTTAAAATAAATCTTATTTGGGGAAAGCAGCTCCTCCAACCCCACTCCTAACTAAGAGCCAGAGAGCAGGCACCAACAATTAGCCACGGACGCTTCACCAGAGGCCTCTAACATCAGGCAGGTAATAAGGGTCGAGACTCTTGGCTTGGAGGTGCTAGTCTTTCTTTGCCAACGTTTAGAGTGAGGTTTTATTCTATTAAGATGACCCTTTCAGCATTTCTTCTTCATCCACAGATTTCATCTTGCCCAGATACACACCTATTGGAAAACTTCTTTTCCATTCAGTCTCTCTGTTAATGTTCCCTTTTCCTCTCTGGCTCAAAAGTAAAACACAGTTTTTCCATGTCAACCATTTATTAACCATCTCATTGGCAGACATTAGCTTTTGAAAACAACTAGCAGTACTCAGTAAAATTCTGCTCCTAAAATTAATTAAATATTGATTTTTCAAACTTGATTTATGGCCAGGGCTTCAATAAACTCTCTCGCAAGCAAAATAAGTGAGGGGAGTACTCCTAGCTAAACTCCAGCTCCAGTAATTACTCATTCTCTCTCTCTCTCTCTCTCTCTCTCTCTCTCTCTCTCTCTCTCTCTCTCTCTCTCTCTCTCTCTCTCTCTCTCTCTCTCTCCTCTTCCTCTTCCTCTTCCCCAACAGCCCCCTTTCAATTCTTCTTGTAACTTTAGCCATATAAAGTGAATTAAGCCTGGACAAAGGAAAGTAGACTCCAGGAAAAAATTATTTTCTGAAATGCTTTTTAGTTATTTAACTTAAGGGGATCCAATTTATTTTCATTTCAGTTTGTGTCCCCAAAGCTTAAATAGCATTTCTGCCAACCTGTGAGTAGAACGTGGCAAACGGAACTCTTAAAATTTGGGGACTTTTGGCAGGAGTCACTTTAATGATCAACAAAATGTTTCTATAATACTATTATTTGGAAAGACAGAATCTTAAGGAAAGAGCTGCATTTTTGTTGCTTTTATTACAATATGTGTGTTATAAATATAATGGATATTATTGTTAAAAAGTTGTAAAGTCTGTATCACCAGAGTCTGTGTTCTTCTGTTATTCTTACAAATATATGGGCAGATAACTAAATAGTGGAGGGATGGAGGGATGAATTTTAAAACATTATTTTCTTTTTATAACACAGCAAATGTTGCTTGGATTAATTTTGTATTGCAAGGCATGTTCCTGGAGGCATATGGTTTGGGGGTTGCCGTGAAGGCTGGATCGGGAGCCTGAGCACTGTGTTTATAATTTAACCATTTCCTGTTAGCAGCAGTCAGTGTCAGCGACTCCAGGACTCGGAGACATGATCATAGTCTTTTACATTAGAAAACACGAACTGCTGTGGCCCAGTGGAGTAGCAGTTTGGTGAACCTCCTTCGGCCAACGCAGTCCACATACATCCCAAGGACCTAGATTCTCATCCCTGGTGTGGGGGGCAACAACTAAGATGAACAACTAAATAAGATAATAAAGTGCTTCTTCCTCCTCGCTCTTCCTGCCTGCCTGCCTCTGCTCACCTTCATTCCTGCCTGTACCTTTCCTTAAAAAAAAAAACAAAAGCAAACCAATAACTAATTAAACTAGTTTAATGTTTCACATACTCTACCTAAAAATTGTGTGTTCTGGTATTTCATTCAAACACATGGGGCATTAACCCTGCCTTAGGGTCACAGCACACACATCCAGGGGCATCATCCTGATTTCAGTCTAATGTCACTGTCCCCGCCATACTCTCTGCTTCTGTTCCTTAGCTCCCTTGACCTGGGGAAGGTTCCCTATCACCATCTATTAAGAACACATAACTCTCTGGGACCTTTGCTGTAACCATTGTTTGGAGGTATTTAATTCAGAATTGCTATACTAGTCACTGCCAGCCACAGAGCAGGGAGGCACTCCACAAATCTGCCGGAATGAGGAATAAATAATCCTCAATGATGAACATAGCAAATTCTGGACCCTGCTATACAAGCCCAAACACAGATTTCAGGGGGGAAAATTTTTTTTAATTTTAAAAAGTGGAATCAGAGGATGGGGGTGGAACTTTGCTTTAGTGCCTTCAGACGTATTTGGGTTTTTTTTCCTGGCCTATTATGACTCACTTTGGCTAACTGAAAATTTCAGGTAATTGACTCCAATATTCTGCTAGTCTTTTTTGGCTTTTATTGTCAACATGAATCTAAATGAGGCATAAGCCCCCCAAACAGCCAAAAGGCTTTGCATGACCTAGAGAAGAGGAAGGATCACTGGTCAGTAAAGGACCGTGATTAAGAACCAGTGAGTGCCCCGTCCGATGAGCTCCTACCTGCTGGCCTCAAGTGACTCACAAGTACATAAAAGGACAGGACTTTACTTGGGTAAAATGACCCCTAAATACAAAACTGTTGTGAGGCCTGGAATGTTTTCTCATATCTTCTGGAGGACAAAAAAATCCTTGTAGAGAGCTTCAGCAGCCAAATGTGGTTTATGTCCATTGATCAGCCTTCTGAGCAAGTGTGTGAGCTGCTCGTGAGCAGCAGCGACACCCTCGGGGCTGAACACCGTTCCTGGCACAGAGCAGGTGCTCACAGACTTGGTCACTTAAAAGCCCGGCACCACTGTCAGCACAGTGCGGCCTCGCAGAACTGGCAGGGACCCTAAGAAACAACTTAATATGATCTCAGCCTTTTCAAAGATCACAAAAGTGAAAGCCAGAGAAGCAAAATAAATAGTCCAGGGTCTCAACATCAGACTTCATCTTCAGATTTTATTTTTTAATAGAATTTTTCTCCTCTCAGCCCATAACTTATGGGAATGATCCCAGAGGGGCTTGGAATGACCCTTTCATGACTCAAGAGCTTCCTCTAAGTAAATGTGCCTTTTGTAAGTTACAGAACATTAACCTTAAATGCATATAAAATGGAACTTGGAGACTTTCATTTGGTCAGTTTATTTAGGGGTGGGGTGGGTAGCAGAACCCAGAGTTCCAAATTCGACTCATAAATTCAGCATCTCTAGTTTTTCTCTGGGACCTTCAAGGCTTCTTACAGTCACAGTTAAGAGGGCCAGTTTGTTATCCTTCATATAAAACAAAACCATAAAATTAAAATTTCAGCGTTTTAATTAAGTCTATGCAAGCCCACTGAATTAATTTGCAGGAACAAAATAAGATGAAATTATGTAAAGCACAGAGACCAATTTATCATGCCATTACTCATGATGATTCAACAAGCTTTCCCTTCCATGTCTCTCTGACAAGTATTAACAACCCTGATTGTCTGACTGCATCATTTGAAAAATGGGACTTCATCTTTCCCCTAAACTAACCTTCTAAAGCTTTAGAAATATATTCTCTCCCATGGATAAAAAAGCAGCCTTTGCTACCAGAGAGGGCTTTTGGTTTGGTTTTGTTGGGTTGTTTTTTTTTAAAGGAAAGATGCAGGCAGGAATGAAGGTGAGTGGGCAGGCAAGCAGAGAGAAGAGGAGGAAGCATTTACTTCTTTCTAAGGATTTGATCACCCTAGCTGTTCCCCCTGGCCCCAAATGGTTGCCCCGGGGTCTTGGGATGCTTATGGACTGTGCTGGCTGGACTTAACCTCTAGGCCACCAGGGTGCACTGCCACCAGAGAGGTTTTGATGGAGAAGCAGGAGGCCAAGAACAGGCGGACTGAAGGAAGATTAAAATAACCAAGGTTCTCCAGCGCCACCCAGGGCCATGCTGGTGCCCCAGCAGCTCTGCTGTGCTTTCCCAGTAGGCCTGGGCACACCCAAAGAGCAGTCTGAATTCCTAATTTACTAACACCTCTCAGTTCAAGGCAAAGCTTCGCTCTGGTCTTGATTTCCTCTTATGTCTCTCTTTCCCCAAGATCACGCTACTTGAGAATGGAGTCTCCTGATTAATGTGTCAAGAGCCATAGCCTCCCCTTATACTGGACAGTCTCTGCCTGCTCGGGCACCGACTCAGCCTACGGAGCCAGGCAGGAGCCGCCACAGCGCGTTAAGTCACTAGTTATGGACGCTGCTCAGTAGTGATTTAAAGTGCCCTAACAGAGAGACTTCGGATCCGTTAGCTTCTTGGACTGCCTGCGAAGCCCACTCTGCATTCTATCAAGCATCTGCGCAGAAAACCGAAAAGGCAGATTCCTCTGAGTACAAAATGAAACTTGAACCTCCAGATGATGGTTTTGTTTTGTGACACACTTGACTGCCTACTCATGGGCACGAATCTGTCGCTTCAAATGGCTTTCCAGAGCAATTTTCTAAAGTGGATCTTTAAAACACGTCAGGATGAATCATTAAAACATTCAAGATGATGATTCTCCTGGAAGGGAGAAGATGCTGAAGCAAAAGGAAGGCATCTCATCGGCCTCTGAGCAAGGGGATACGTTTAAGCAACAATGCCTTGGACACCAAATCTCTAAGTCAACCCCTCTGGAGGTAAAGCAAACCTCCCCACTCCCTCACTGACAAATCCCCCTCCTCTCATTTTTATATCCATTTTATTAAAGAAACATTGCATAATGTGATTATATAGTTTTAAGGTGTGTACCGTCATAAACCAACATCTATATATAGTCATTAAGTTCACCAGTAGTCCAGTTCTATCCTTCATCATATAATTGGCCTCTTTCACCAATTTGCCAAGTCCTTCTTTAAAGGAGTTGTCAGTCTCTTTTACATCATCTCCAAACCCACTTAAGCCTGAGACACAACCTGGGTGGTGCTGATGTATCTCAGGAATCTCAAGGCTTCTTCATCCAGGGACTGAGCAGGGCCTGCCCACGGCTGGAGATCTATATGCCACCGGGAACCCTGTGAAAGACAAAAAACATAGATCCAAGTATAAGGGATGAGGAGCCTGGGTGGGGGGGGTCAAAGAGCATCTGAGACTCAGGGCTGCTGCAGCCTGCAGCCAACACTTCTGCAGAAAGGCAGCAGCGAGCTGGTTTAGAGCTGCTGTCCTTAAGGACTGGAGTCACCATCAGTCACCAGGAGACAAATGAGGCCTGGGATAGCCCAGTACCCAGTTAAGCAGGGGAGTGAAAAGGCCCAGCAATGTCTGACCTGAGTTTCTGATCAAAGCAAACTCCACTTGACCCCACTGGTCTTCTCAACTCCATATGTTCATGGCAAAGAAAACGCCCTTGTCTACCAGTCTCCAAAGCTTAGAGCTCCAGAAATACGTGCCTCCTAGGGGCTGCACCATGATGTCTGCAGTCCTCAGAGCCACTGGGCACCTTTCCCAGCACAGGGAGATGGGGTAGTGCAGCTGGTGCTCCAGACTACAGCACGCAGCGCCCCCGGGATTGTACACATGGGGACAAGGACCCCTTAACTGTCACCACCAGAGCTGGCAAGAGAGGTCTTCCAGCACTGGTGAGCAGCCCCCACCTTTCAGCAAAGGACAATGAAGAGATCCCATGAGCAGAGTAGTTAGAGGAGGGCAGAGTGGATGAAGGGCTCAAGGAAGGCCATGGTCTGGATGAGAGAAAAATGGGGACCCTATAGTCAACAGGAAACACAAACCATTAAGTCCTTTCTAGGGCTTATCACCCTCTGGAAAATTCCTGGAGAACTGTGATTCCCAGAGAGAGTATAGCTCAGGGTGTAGGGTGGGAAAGGATGGGGGTGGGGTAAGGGAAGTTTCCCAAGCTGACAGGAGAATGTCTTGCATGAGGAAAGACTTTGAGTATCTTGGCTTGGGGTTGCTGCAGAGTGGTTAGGATGGGCTCTTAAACAACCCTGTATGAGGAAAGGGTCGGGGAGGGGCTTCCAGGAACAAGATAAAGGGACCATTTTATGGAGACACATTTTTTGTATCAGGTATGGTGGTCTGAATGTTTGTGTCTCCCCCAATTTCATATGTTGAAACCCTAATGCCTATGTGATGAAACTAGGAAGTGGGGTCTTTGGGAAGTGGGTGGAACCCTCATGAACAGGGCTGAGTGCTCATAAAAGAGACCTCACAGAGGGCCCTAGACCTTATCACCATGTGAGAATGCAGGAGAAGGCAGCTCAGAAGAGGGTCTCCATGAGACCCTCATCATGTTGGCACCATGATCTTAGCCTTCCAGCCTCCAGAACTGCGAGCAATACATTTCTGTTGTGGATAAGTCACCGAGTCTCTGGTATTTTGTGATGGTAGCCCAAACAGGTTAAAACAGGCTTCATGGCAGGAACTGTAGGTCACCCCCCAAAAATGACATGTGAACAGGCTAACCCTGACACACCTTAGCACTAACACAGTTGCAGCCCCTCGATGGGGTGGTCTCGGTGAGCTGGGGGTAAACTAAAAGCAAGGAGGAGTGGGCTAGTCAGTGGAAAGTCCAGCACGTGGGCTTGGAGAAGAGGTGTACATTCTGGCCTGAGGATTTGAGATCACTGCAAACACTTTGTGAGTGAGAGGGCGCTATTCCAGGTTAGGCTGCATTAGATTCCTATTACCCAGAGTCCCTGCACCCACAGTCTTCGCAACCAGACGAATCTCTACCACGTGTGGTAGCTGAGCGCTCTGCATCATCTAGACTTGAAGAACCCTCCCTGATTTCCACCTGTCTCTTGGGAATCTGTAAGGCTGGGCTCATTTCCAGGCCATGCAGCCTGTGCAGCCCCAGGGGCCCACGCGTGGCTTAATGCTCTGCAGACACAGTCTTGAAATTATTCATTTTTTTTTAACAAGGGACCCTATAGTTTCATTTTGTACTGAGTCCTGCAACTTATGTGGTTAGTCTGCCCTGAGGGGCACCTTTTCTGGGAAAACAGCCTTTTCCTACAGCTGTTCATGTCCTGTGCAGGCTGCGCAGACAGACTCTAGTCAGAAGAGTCTACGAACATGGAGTAATCCAAATCCCCCGTCCATGTCTTCCAGCCGCGTTCCTCTTTTCCCTCCCTGAATGAGATGTTGATTCCCAGAGGATCAAACAATATTTCTTGAACACCAATCACTCTGTGCCAGGCACTGGACGACACAGATATGAATGAAGTTGGGACGCTCCCACGAGGCGCTCCCAGTCTGGTGCGGGAGACAGCTAAATACAACACAGGGAAACGCCAAAACGTCCGGGGAGCTCTTCTTTTCAGAAAACTGCTCGATTATGAAATCAGAAATTAAAAGCACATTTAAATACAAACACCTCCTGCTTGGTCACATTTCTTTTGCATCAAAAGACAGAGCGCCTTCCCAGGCCACCTCAGCTGTCATACTGCTGACATAGCACTTCACACAAGCTGTCCCAGTATAGGGTTAAATCCTTCAGGAACCAATTCACAAGTGTCCCAGCATGTGGCCCAGGAGCCTCTTGAGGACAATGATAAAGTTCTCAGGTTGTGGTTTTCCTCTAAATCAGGAATCAGTAAGCGTTTCCAATAAGGGGTCAAAGTGCAAATATTTTAGGCTTTGCAGGCCAGACAGTTTCCTCACCTCCTGTTGTGGCCCCAAAGCAGCCACAGAGAGTAACTCAACAAAATGGTTGTGGCTGGGTTCCAATAAAACAGATACAGGCTGGATTGGTGGACAAGGCTGTAGTTTGCTGACCCCTCCTCTATTGGATTCTAATTTGGAGGTAGGTGGACCTACAGGAGAGTGTTTACTTGAAAGAATGTAAGCGAGACAGTCTGCTCCTAGATCACAACCAATGTTGTCATTTAGGCGACTTGGATAAACATCAGTCAGAGTTCCCACAGGCTACAAGGGGCTCCATCCAACTAGCTAATTCGGGAAGAATTCCAGAGAGACTATTTACAAAGGTTTAAGGAAACTATTATAAAGAATAATGCAATACCTGTGGGTGGTAACACCAGAGAACCTTACAAACCCCGCACCTGAACAAGCAAAGAAAGGGAGGAATTTGTAGTATCCAGAGAAGGAGGCTGTATGAAGAAGAGCTTTGATATAGGAACATAGCCAATTCTGTCCCATCAGCATTACAAACCCTATGAACTGTCAGACACACAGAGAAGGAAGGCAGAGACAGTTAGTTGTGGTGACCCCACAGGTCAGCCTCCCCGGGGTCAGGGCAGAAGGAGCAGGCTGGCAAGTGGATCTGGAGGGGCAGTTGCAAGGTCTCTCTTTTTCCTTCAGAAAAAGGCAGTGAGGCTTGACCAGGAGGTCATTCATTCATTTAGGGAGCATTTGTGCCTTAAGTTAGGCTCTGTGTTACAATTTAATAAAGGACAAGATGTGTAAAGCATTACATGCAATGAAACACTGTAGGGACTCTGACAGAAATCACTACAGGGTATAATGGGGGTACAAAGGATGGAGGGTCCAAGTATTATCCCAAAATGAATGCCTGAAAACACAAATGCAGATTTGGGGAAGCAGTCTCCACTATTAGAAGCCCAAAGGCTTCATTAAAGAGACACCTGAAACATTGGACTTGGCCTAACTCAGAAAAGTAACTTCAGAGGATAAATAATATGAATCCATGTGGTGAATCAACATGGTGAAATTCTAGAATTATCTTGAGGATCTATAAACAGTATTCTTTCTGCAGTCTGGTATTTTTTATTCCAACTGAGTGCTGACCATAAAGAAACTCACACAACAGCTGGAATACAATAAATTGAGGGGTCTCAGGTGGAGACACAATAGAAACAGAGCAAATAGATGCCCTCACAAGGGCTCTGGCTCAATGCTTTAGCTGAGCTGTTTAAAAAACATTTCACATAAAGCAATGTTCTTATTGGAATTAGTCTGACAGGAGTTTGTGATTATTTCCCCAAGGAAACCACTAGCTTTTATCATCTCTTTCAATTATCATTTGTCTTAATTCTTTAGTGCACACATCAATATTTGTCTTTCAAAAAAAAAATTGCCACAAACAGAATGCTCTGAACATCTTAAAACGCCAATGACCAGTGTAATATATGTATATATAGCAACTTTTTAGAAGAGCGTATATATATAGAAAGAGCATATTTAATATATTATGTATATTGTATATGTATAATACATAATGTGTAATATATATGTGTGTGTATATATATGCACACACACGCTTCTAAAATAAAATTATCATGATGATACCACCCCCAAACACTTCCCCAAGTGCCAGGTTGCACTATTATCCATGCGCTCCAAAAATCAAATGGCCAGAGCCATGTTCACCCTCATCACTCCTGGGAGGTGGGAAGGTGGATTTCCAGTCTTGCCTGCCCACCGCCCCTTTCTCTTCTGATGCTGTAAGGAGCAGCTTAAGCAGAAGTAGTCATTTGGGGCTGGTCCGGCCCCAGCAGGCTGCAGCTGAAATGTCAAAAGGAGCATACACGAATTGTTGCCACAGAGAAGCCACCAGGATCCTAAGCCCCTGCAGGGCGGTGGGGAAGGGGGGTGGGGGCCTTTACTCCTTTGAAAGCCCTGGTCCTGCCCGCTAAAGTCACCAGCACACTCATACAATGGAGACCTCCCTACCACAAAAAGCATCTCCAGGAAGGTCAGGCAGGGATTTCTGAGGAAAGGAAACAGCCCCATTTTGTTTTGAGAAAGTCGTATCTGGCACCCTCTCCAGGAAATGTGCATTGAGAAGCGCGTTGAAAAGCTGGCCCTGCTAAGAGAGGCAAAGGTTTTGATTACGTGGAAAAAAATTCCAAAACTAATGATTATGAATAGCAAAAGATTCTATATACAATTAGCTCATGTTGGGGTGGGGGGGTGCTATTTTGCAGACATCTGAGATTCTGCTCCTGCAGGGTAAAAAGTGATACTGACTTGGTTCAAGCTAGTCGCACAGAGATAAGGATGTGGATCAAAAAGACTGCAATGAGCTCAGCCAGGAGGCTCATGGCCATTTTTCTAATTTATTATTTCAGCACTAAATTTGTTTCTTAAAACAAACAAAAGGAAAAAGCAAATATTCTTTCAAGCCATGAAAGTGAATTCCAAGATTTTACCATTAAAAGATAAAAACAAAAGTAAAGCAATTTTTAAAAATACCCCTTTGCCTACTGGTCTACACGCATACACATAATAGAAATTTATTAATTCAAGATCATCAGCCGCAAGCAAAAAAAAAAAAAATTAAAAAACTAAAGAATAAAACAGACCCACCCATGACCTAGAAAAGTGAGCCATGGATTCTGCCTTATGCAAAAGCTTTCTTTGTCTCGAGTCTGTGATAGCAGCTTCCTTCTTCACAAGCAGGGTCCCGCACCCGGGAGAATAACGTCACGTACCCACGTAGAAAACGTCAAACAAGAGTGCCACCACCAGTTGTTCTATACAAACATGTTTTCTCTTACATGGTGGGGAGGGGTGTATAAAAATCAAATTTGAAAAAGCCAAGGAAGGCTGATTATGGTTCAGTCCTCTGTGTTTCAGTGATATCATTCTTTTGAGAATAAGCGGAAATCCTATGATAAGTGATTCAAATAATGCATTTCTTTAGAGTGTTTGGACTATTTTTATAAAGTTTCAATATTCCCAAATACATATTCCCACAGCTAGTAAACTCCTGAAAGGTTTCAAGACCATCAATTTTCTGCTGGGAGAGATGGCTAATACAGATTGCCTGCATTAGGGAAGGTCGTGTCTGTGGAAAAGAAAAAGGTTGTGAAGTCTTGCCTGGAACAAAAACACCACACTGAGCATGTGTTGTTGTGTTGACTTTGGGGAAGCCGAAGCTTTTGGGGAGAAACAAACCCAAAACAAGTAAAATATATTTATTTTGCAATTTTGCTGCAATTTTGTGCTAATTAAGAGCAGCTGTGAGTGGGCAGGAAACAATGATTGAAGGAAATTGTTTATTCCTTTTTAGAAGAAGAAGGTGGGGTGGAGGGAGTTGTTAAGGAAGGAAAGGCACGAAATGGTGCCGGGACAGAACAGGAATCCAGTGTGTGGGCACCAGCTACCTACTTTCTGCAACACCCTTTGAGAATCATGGTTTTCAGGCTTTCACTGGACTGTGGGGGGTGGGGGTGGGGTGTCTCTGATTCTCCAGGGGGCAGCTCACATGCCCTCCCCTCCTCATTCTCATGTAATCAGTCTTTTACTCAGTCCTGCTTTAAAAAACCTAGGGGTCAGTTACATATTTTGTGGCAATGTTTACAATTCAGATCCCCCTTCCAAAAATTTTTATTTAAAAAAAAAAAATCTCAGTTTCAGTTCTGGTTAGGATGGGTAAGCACACCCCCACCCTTTGTCTCCCACTGAATGTATCAATCAAACCTAGAAGGGCTGCACAGAGCAGTTATTTGAGGAATCTGAAAAGTAAATACTAGCAAGCAGATTGGGGAAGAAGACTAGAATTCAAAGTAACCTCACCTCCCCCAGCTCAAGGCAGCTGCACCCAGGAAGTGGGCATTCTCATGGACTGAGAGTTTCAGGAGAGGCCCTTTAGTTCAGGCTCAAGAAGAGAAGGGGTCTCCTAATGCTGACAGTGAATGGAGGAAATTCCCAGATGTCCTCTCCTTGTCTGCCCCTTTCCTCCATTCTTGCATCCCAACTCCCAGCTAATCCCATTGCAGTGGCAGAAGCCACAGCAGAGACAGCAGGTACCTAAAACTTTGAGGAAAGGGGCTTCCTCTCTGATTTGAGGCAATTGTCCCAAGCAGGTAGGGTGACCTCCCACACTATGTCTCTCTTCTCCCGAAGCTTGGCCTTGGACTCAGCACAGTCACGGAAGTGCGCAGCAAAGTATGGGAAGAGTGAGGGTAACTAGAGCCACACTTGCTGGCCAGAGGTTCAGAAACCACAGGAAACTGGGTAACACTGGGGAAAGTACCATAAAGTGGTTTGTGAAGTCTGGACTCACCTCTGAATTGCACAATGCACAGACCTGATCCTGGTGACTGTATCAAAGACTTTGAGAACGAAGCTAACACACAGCCTTGTCTAGGTCCCAAAGTGGTCATGGGTGGCATGCATAAAGGAAAGATCTGGAAAACACTTCAAAGGCTTTGAAAACAGAACTGATATCAAAATCACAATCCACAGAAGCTGGCTAGAACTTAAGGAACCTAACCAAGATAATAATTAAAAAAGAATCAAGATTATCTCTAGTATTTAATCACAACTCAAGAGTCTCATAATATGATATTCAATATATTCAAGATATAATCCAAAACTACCCACCATATGAAAAATCAGGAAAATCATGATTGTTGCGGGGAAAAAACAATCAACAGATGTCAATTCAGACATTACACAGATGTGGGAATTATTTGCAGAAACTTGAAAGTAATTATTATAGAAATATTCCGAATAGTAAAAGCATACGCTCTTCTGTTTTTTTTAAGAGAGGGAAGGGAGAAGAGAAAAGAAGCAATTAAGGAAGGAAGAGGAAGAAGAAACATCTTTATTTATTTGACTGTTCATTTTTGGTTCTTCACTACAGCCGTGTGTCTTGAACCTGGGCCCGTGAGCTGAATGTGGTTTGCACACCAACCTGGTGTCTCAGCCTCCTGAGCCATAAGCGCATACTAACATACTCTCTTAAGATCAGTAGAGAGAAAGTCTCGGCAAAAAATTAGAAAGTATAAAGAACCAAATGGAATTTTCAGAACTGAAGAATACAATGACCAAAACTAAAATCTCTGTGCATGGACTTAATAGCAGAGAGAACATGACACAAGAAAGAATCAGTAAACTTGAAGATAGATTTATTGAAAGTATCTGACCTAAACAACAGAAAGAAAAAATTATTTAAATAAGTATACATATCTCCATATATATATAGAGAGAGAGAGAGAGAGAGGCAGACAGACAGAGAGAGAGAGAGAGAATGAATCTCAGTAGCTTTCAGGATAATATCAAGAGGTCTAACATTGAGACAATGGAATCCCAGAGGAAGAATACAGTGCAGAAAAAAAATATTTAAAAATACATAATGTCAAACTGTTTCTGAATTTGAAAATAGACATAACTTAAAAAGTCAAGAAGTTCTGCAAACCCCAAACAAAAAACTGAAATACATGCCCATACACATCATAATCAAACTGCTGAAAATTTAAGACAGCAACAATAAAAAGCTGAATCTCTGGTAATGTTGAGGAAGACTCCATAGTGGACCAGGGTGAAAACGGCCAAGTAGAAAAAGGCTGAGCCAGCCCATCCCACCAGGGGCCTCTCACCCTGGGTCCCTCCCTGCTAAGGCGCAGTCCCACCTCTGCAAGTCCATCTGTTAAATGTCTCTGGCAGCAGACAGCACACATACTGAAAGCCAAATCCAGAGCAGAGTTCTGAATCCTCTCCCATCAATCTGCCACCTCTGCATCATTACACAGAGTCTAGGCTGGGAGGCAAGGGAACAAGAAATCAAATCAACTCTGACAAGAAAAAACGTGCTATAATTCAGAGAGGCCCTGATAACTTTTAGGAAGATACAATAATAATAAAAAAAGAAAAAGACAAGGAAGAATAAACACTCAGCTATAGATTTATTCTCTACATTATCCTGGTAAGTTGGAAAGAAATGCCAAACAAATTTGAGTTGGGTTTTGTTCCTAAAGTGACATTTTAAAAATTATCACATTTTCCGTGTATGTCAAAATAGTCAGATCTGGGTGAGATTGAAACACACAAGTTTATAGCTAAAAGAATAAGACATAACGTATTTTAGGATTTTATCACAGAAAGGAGGAAGATAAGCCAAATTCCTGGAGTAGATCCAGTGAAAGGCAGAGGTTTTCATTTCTTTTCACGATGCAGAAACTACACAATGTCTTCATAGACAGTAGGTACACCCAAGTGTCAAATCATGCATCTCACTGGGGTAACACATCAACAGGAAAGGAGGGGGGAGTTTCATATGCATTATGAAAGTAAGTTTATATAAGAATGTTAGCCTAAGAAGGCGAATGGGAATTTAGATATAGCACTAACCACATTTTAAAGGATGATTCTCTCTCTCTCTGCCCCCTCACACACACACACACACACACACACACACACACACACACACACACACACACACGCATATATGGACACCCTATTCAAAATCTGTAAGGTATCCAGACTGCATGGGGCTCAGAATCCTAGAAGTGGAACATGATCTGCAGCAATATTGATCTGCTGAGTTCATGACTTACTTTAGTCAGAAAAATCCATCCAATTAACACCTCTCCAGACATTTACAGGTCCCCAACACCAGCCTCTCAGGCTGGAAGATCTGCAGCACCCCTATAAACCCAGTGCAAGGATCCTTAGAACCCTGAATAGGTGCCAAAGTAAAAGGAGAAAGGAAGTTAGAGAGGACGAGGAGAGCAGAAAACTATCACGAAGGGAAAGAAATGGAGAGTGGAAACGAGGTGGGCAGGAGAGGAAAGAGAGCTGCTCCCTAACACCTGCATCAATCTCCATCCACCTCACAAGTTCACCTGGCACCAAGGCTGTCTACAGGGAGTACCCAGGACCTCCTGGGTGGCTCTCTGCCTCCATCAGTCCCCAAACCTCATGCCAAACACCAGGCTCCCCGCCAGTTCCCTCACTGTGATCCCAAAGCTGCTGGTCATGTTCATGCAGATGCTCCTCTCTGAGCTTCTCAGTATTTAAGCCCTTAATGGGGTTCTGTGACAGTGCTGAGCCGAAAGCCTGTCGATGGCAAACTCGGTGCTACTGAGTGATTCAGGTAAGTGATTCAGTTTTGGAGTCTAAACAAGAAGCGATAGGCAGCCACATGAAAAAGAGTGAAACTGGAGCTCTAACACCAACCTTGGCCAGAAACTATAAAATATATACAAGAAAATGTAGGTCATACAACTACAATATCACCCTTAAAGATGTCTTTGGGAATTCAACTCCATCAAGGAAAATAAAAGAAAAAAATGTATAAATGGGATCATATCAAACTAAAACAGTTTTCGACAATGAAAGAAATGATTGCCAAAATGAAAAGACACCCTACTGAATGGGAGAAGATATTCGTACACCACACATTTAACAAGAAGCATTTTTATTTAATAAAGACAAATATTATAAATTTGTAAGATTTGTAAAGAATCCATACAACTCAAAAACAAAACCGGAAATATACAACAAAGAAAAGGGCAGAGGATCTTAATAGCTGTCTCTCCCATGAGAATATACTGATGGTTAATGGGTACATGAAAAAATGTTCTTCATCACTTATCATTAGAGAAATGCAAACCCAAATTAGAATGAGATATCACTCACACCAGTGAGAATGGTCTATATAAAAATGACAAGGAATAAGTGTTTGTGAAGGTGCAGAAAGAAAGGAATCCTCATATACGATTGCTGGGAGTGCATGTTGGTTTAGTCATTTTGGAAAATGATATGGAGATTCCATAAAAAATTAAAAATAGAATCACCATAAGATTCAGTCATCTAACTTCTAAGTATTTAGATGAAGAATATGAAAGTATTAACTCAAAAAGATGTTTGTACCCCTATGTTTATTACTGCACTATTTATAATGACCAAGATATGGAAACAATCTAAATGCCCAATGATAGATCAGATAAGTAAAAAAGATCCAATATTTATATACAATGGAATACTACTCAGTCATCGAAAAGGTAAAATCTTTCACAACAGCATGGAGAGAGCTTAAAGATATACAGATGAATAAGGTGAGTCAAAAGGAGAAAGATGAATATTGGATGTTCTCATCTATATTTGGAATATGGAAAAATAGCACAAACTGTAAAATAAAATTAAACTTTTGCATTGAGGTTGCCAGAGGGGAAGAAGGTGAGTGATGAGTTTATATGGTAGAGGGGGTTTAATTATAATTTTACTTTTTATATTAGTTCCCCTTATTTCTTCATTTTTTTGTTCTGGTTTTGTTCACCAAAATAAGACAAAATAAGTAAACAAGAAAGAAGTGATTTTTATTATGAAAAAAGAATTAAAATGGCTCCCCAGGGACATCAAGAATAGAGGATCAAGATCATAGCAGATATCAGAGACACAGAACAGCAGCATTTGACAGCCATGTGGAAGGCCGACAAGTGGAATAGCACATAGATGAGATGTCTTCCCTGGACATCAACTATAAACATGGGATGAGCCTTATTTAGTCTCTCTGCGAAGAGATATAGCAAGCAAGACATAAGATGTTCTAACATGGGAAAGAAAGCCCATAGTGAGTGGAACACAAAGAATTAAGTGAAGTCCAGCCACGCCACACACCATTAACTATATTGGAATCAAAATCAAGGGTGTTACAAGTTCCCTGGTGAGGCTACCACGTACTATTGAACATAAGCCAGTGGTTGTACAGGACTATGCATGTGTGTATATACAAATATGTGTGTATGTATTTACATGTGTGCCTGTATTTGTCCACTTTTAGCATACATTCATTCATTATGAATTATTTAATCATTGCTCATATTTCATTATTGTCCATATTGCCACTCTCTGGCCCTTTTAATTGTGACATAGTATTTGACTGAGTGAATCCAATTGACAATTAGAGGTAACACTCTGGTTTCTGAGACAGTCTTTGCATATTTCTCTATTTATAGAACATTTTTCCATCTGAATGCACTATATGTTATAGTGCCTGACAAGTAGAAGGCGCCCCCAAAATGTTTTTTTCTCATCTGTGGAAAGCTGCCAGCGTTGTAAAGAAGAGAGAGCTGGCGGAACAACTTTGGAACCAAAAGCACTTCAGCTTCAAACTTTAAATGGAAGGAAATATCTACAATTTTTAACTAAGTAAGTGGCCCTTTTCAAAACAGGAAGAATTGCTGAAGGAAGCAGATTTCTGCAGAGGTCAATTATTATTGGGTTTGCCACTATGAACTCTCTGGACTAAAGTTCTTTCCTGAATGAGAGTGAGAATTGCCAAGGTTTGAAGTGAGGCTGCCAAAGTGACAGCTGAACTTGGCCCAGTCCCCTTTCCTCCTTTCAGACTGGAAATAACAAGAATAAAGGGGACAAATTGTGCAAATAAAAAGAGCAGAGCTACGTGAATGAAATCTTGACCAAACATTAACAGTATGAGAAAAGATGACTAGCAGTCCCTGCGCTAAATAAAAACAAAACTACTTCCACATGGAAGGACTTAAAAAACAACAGGTTAGAGAATCCGGGAGATATAAACTATTTCTAACTTTAAATTTCACAAAGAATCCCTAAGGAAGAGCTAAACCAACTCCACCAGATTGTAACAGAATATGAAGTTCAGAGAGGTGAAATGACAATCCAAAGTCCCACAGGTGGGAGAAAGCCCAGACCTCTGGACTACAAACCCCATACTTGTTCCGTGGCATCCACCACGTGTCTCAGAGTTTTGGCTTTCTCATACCTAATTTTCCTACCTCCTAGAAAACAGAAAAATAGTCATCAATGCTGTGAGTAAAATTTATGAAATCCTTTATCCATACAAAGACATACCAAAGAGTTCACCGATGGCTCTGAAGCTGACCTGGACGATCAATCCTCAGTGAGTTACAAAGGAGGATTAAAAAAGGGGGTAGGGGTGCACCCTTATGGCTCAGGCAGCTGAGTTAGCTAAGCTATAGACCATGTAAAGGCCAAGGACCAAGGCTCAAGACCCAACATGGGGAGTAAAAAGAGTAAAATAAAAAGAGTGTGTCAGGGGAAAGGATTCAGGCTTTTCAATGAATGGCAAAAAGGTATCTAAGTTGAGAAGGTGTCAGCCTGAATCCCTGAAAGACAGCAAGAATTGAGATCTGGCTGTTCATCCTCACCACACCTCATCAACACATATCACTAGATACTTAGCATGAGTGACAAGTAAAAGTCTGTTATTTTAACCTAATGAAATATTGAGGATGTTTGTTACTGCAACATAACCTAGCCTATCCTGTTACAAGTTATTTAACAGGTACTTGCTGAAAGGTAATTATCATCATTATGAGCATATCCACAAAGAACCTTTCTAGTGTCACACTATCAGAGTTTAAATATTAGGCGAGAACAGGCCCTTGGTCTTATGGAGATGTGAAACTTGTTCTGAGTCAGTGAACTCCATCTTATCTCTAATTGGCATGTTGAGACTTCTAGGTGAAAATTAAGTAGCCTGACTAAACAATTTGGTGACTATTAAAAAAAAAAGAAATCATATGCTAATCACGACAACAGGTCCCAACACCACGGGGTTTTTTTCTGAACTTTGGTCCACCACCATAGACAGATAGATGGACTTAAGAACCAGTTCAAAAAGTTTCACAATGACTTAAACTCAGACCACTTTCCTGCCTGATCCTAGAACTCTCTCCTATGCTCTGGCTCTAACCATACACACCTTGGGACTTCCTTGGCCGTGGACCCGAATCATTATTCTTATTATTGAAGTAAATGTCCTTTTGATGATATCGCTGCCTGATTCATTCTTGGTTCACAGAGAACCTTGGGTAGAGAACGAAGTGTAACCAAAGATGATTACTGCTAAGGTAAGACCTAGAGAAGTTAGGAAGTACTCAATAAGGATGCACGAACAAAACAAATCCTACTCTCTGATTTGTTTCTAAGTGCATCCTGCTTCTAATATCATGCTCCAGGTCTTTTTCCTCCTACCCAGAATTCTCTCCCTAATGAGCCAGTCAGTTCAAATTCCAATTACTCTTTGGGGTCCACATGCTTCCCCAAAATTTCCTAATCACCAACTCTGCACAAAAGTAAACTATGCAAATCAGGTGCTTAAGTAATTATTGCTTGTACTTCGCATTTTATATTAATCAAATGTTTGGTATCATCTTTTTCAAGTATGTCACTCTTGTTTTCTAACCAGACTATAAGCCTTGTGAGAACACCATGTGTTTTATTTCTTCTACAGTCCTCCACAGAGTTGGTTCCAAGGGACATTTTTGCATTGACTTAAATGCCAAGGAAAAAAAGAACATGATATAATCATTAAGATCAAAGACAGTGTTTTTATCATTTTGGAAGAAAGCAATGAAATTCACTAGCTGGGTTTTTTTTATAGTAATACCTTAATATAACTAAATATAAATGCTCTATTTATTTAGGTGGAAATTAATTATTATATGAATAGCCCAACTTAAAATAGCCCAACATTGACCTAACTTAGTTCAAATTAAAATAAAATCAGAGAACACTGTGTTTAATAGGAACACTATAACTCTAAGAATTTTTGAGAATTCAAAACATTTTATTAAAATATTAGCATTCGTTCTGACAGATAAAAAGGTTAATATTTATATAACAGTTACCAGAAAACTTAAGCTAAGTAGCCTTGACTTTGAAACAATAAAGTTAGGTTTTCTCTCAGTCTATTTCTTAAGAAGAGCACAGAGCTTTTCTATAATATTGAAAGTTTATTTTTATAATTCCAAAGACTGTTGACATGTAACCTTGAAACTATAAATATTAATCATGGCAAAGTTTGTTAAGTTCCGAAAAAATTGTCAGGTAAAGGTGAAAACTATGTCATGGGAGGCTGAGCACACAAAATCTGCAGACTACCCTGGCCTAGTGTTAATCATTCAACCCGGAAAACAATATCTTTTATTCACAGGTAAATAAGTGAACTCCTCCATGTAGGCACTTACTTTACAAATAAAGTAACCCCAACATATTTTAAAACATGGTGCACCATTTTGACTTTCTTTGACATATTATAGTAGAAGCACTCAACCTGTCTTTACAAAACCAACCTGTCAGATTAACTGACATTCAACATTTTTTCTACCTGTGCACTCCTGCTACTACTGATTTAGTTGTATTTTCACTGGGAGTTGTTGGTTTGTTCCCAAACTAGTCTATATCAGCTGTACAAGTTATTGAAATGACACAATTTAATTAAAATGTTGTTATACTGATGAGATCTGTGCGCAGAAAGAAAAGAGTTTCATTTTCTGTTTTTAAAAAATATCCTGGTACATCCTGGTGGCCTAATGGATTTGTATACCAGGCATAGCCCACATACATCCCAAGGTCATGGGGACCTGGGAACCCACCAGGATGAACAACTAAATAAAATAAATAAGTGCTTCTTAAAAAAAAAAAAAAAGCCAGTCCAATCAAATGATAGGTGCTATTTTTAAAAACTGCTGCATTCAATCTGGGTGAAGTAACTGTAAAAAAAAATGACAAAATCTAGAGTTCTGCACACAGATTGCCTCAGAAGTGTCAATTTCCAGCTTCGCTTGAAAAAAACAAAACAAAACTGGAAATAGTAGGTGAGACGATTGAGAATTGAGATGGGATTTTGTCAGAAGGAACAAAACTCCAGCCTGGGGCTATATGCACAACAAAAGATTGGCCAACAAACATATAAGCATGTGTTTTACATTAAAATAAACTGTGTATATGTACTTTTTATGACTCACAGTTTTAACCAACTTATACACAACTGGATGATTGAACGGTCCTTGGATATACTTCTACTCAACCTGCTGATTAATGGTGTAGAGATGCCACTATGCACAGTGAGAGATGGTGCCACAATAATCATCACCTCAGAAAGATGCCAGACTAATGTCTGTGCATAGCTGGAAAAATATAAACAGAGCAAGATTGTGGACAAGGTGGAAGAGTGGAAGAAATGATCCATGACTTACTTTCTGTTTATTTGCTCAAGAAGCTCTGAATTTCTGAAACTTGATTTTTATTAACATTGTATTTTTAGACATCTTTCCATGTGCCATTCTTTCATTCTTCTCAGTAGTGGCAGCTTCCCTTGGATAGAATAACAATGTGTATTAAAGTTTCTGCTTGTTGGTCATTAGAATCCCATTTTTTTCAGTTAAAAAGTTGCTGCAGCCACCTTCCTTGTCTGTATTCCTATACCTCATGCAATTTCTGTGAAAATAAGTCTAAGAAGTAGAATTTGCTGGGCACACCCCAGTGGAGTGGTGGTTGGGTCTGCCATCTCCCAGCAATCACAGTCCACGTATATCCCAAGGTCCTGGGTTCTCATCTCAGAGCCAGGGGGGAAAAATAAGATGAATAACTAAATAAAAGTAAGACAAAAATGTTTTAAAAAATTTTAGAATTCATTTTCGCAGCATAGAACAGGGACTTATTTACAAATGAAATAACACAAAATTCAATAGCAAGAAAGAACCACTGGCTACTATTCTGAAAACAAAACACAACTCAGCTTCAAGTTATAGCTTGAAGGTGATCAAAAATGGCAGAACTGGCCAAGAGTAAAAATGCACATCTCAGCACCAGGCAAGCATGGGGATAGTGTCAGCTCTACAGATTGCTAGCCAGGAATCTGGATGCTACTTACTGAGGGCTCAGGCCAGCCAGGAATGAGGTGACTCCAAAGAGAAAAGTCAATCACCCTGGGCCTGGCTCAGTCAAAGGGGTATGCTAGTTAATGTTTCAACAAAACATTTGTACCAGGCTTGGCAATCAGACATTCCAATTATAACTGAACATGCCTTAACCAAACACTCATGGGTCCCTGAGGGAGGCAGTGGTCCATCACAGGAACTTGAGGTATCTGTATTCTGAAAACTTTGATGAGGGTTTCTGATCCACTCTCGGATTAAAAATTTTAAGGATTCCAGTTTCAAGATGGTGGACTGTTAAGATTTAGAGCTTATCTATTCCCTGTCATACAATAAAACTACACACAACTACGAAGTTTGTATTTTACAACTACAAACTTTGAAAAGGAATGAGGACCCACAATTCCACAAAGAGAAAGGCACATATTGTAATAAATGGTACAGGAAGATGACCTATCTTGGCATCACGTCACCCTGATAGGAGACCAGAGGCCCTTAGAGAAAGACCAGTGATAACAGAAACTCTCCCTGGAGCTGAAGAGTTTGCCCCCTCAGTAGGTGCCCTCACACACTGACTTTTATTCATTGAACCAAACACCTCAGCTAGGTGCTGAAAAAGGGATCACTTCCTTGTAAACCAAGATGCTACTTCCATGGTGCATGGGTACTGCAGACTGACAGTGCAGTTTGCCCCTTTCACCACTATCACACTTGTGCTGGACTGTTTCTGCTCACAATTGCTGTTCTTTGGATTTCTGGAGACTGACAGTCAGGTCTGCAATAGATAGCTGCGGTATTCCCAGCGAAGTGCATTGTCTTTTCCTGCTCTCTCCGGGAAAATGGTTGGAGGAACTCCATTAAAACAAGTTTCTACATATTGGGAGCTAGGACTAAACAGCTTGCTATCTGCTTTATTCTTCCCAGAGCTTGTTTGCCACATGCTGCTGGGACTGTTGCTCCTCTGGAGGACTGAGGGATTTTCACAGGGAAGTGTGCTTTACTAAGACCAGTTCCTGGTTCTCTTTCCAGTGGCCTATGTTGGGACAGTACCCTCCATGTAGAGTGAGTCCACACTCTTGGGTTACTCGCTTTGTGACTTCTTGATTATGCCTGTAATGCTGGGGGAATCTTCTGCATCCCCTACCCTAACTAAGAACCTGTAGGCTATATTTTCAGGATTCAACACAGTGCTGGCTTTAGAGCTTCAACAATTCTGGTGAGTGCTGCAAAAAAGAAAGACCAGCATTCCAGACTAATTCTACAGGCCTACATACATTCTTCAGCTTTATACCCTAATACAAGGCCTTTACTTTATAACAGGGAAGCTTAACTGATAAGCACAGAATGCCAAACAAAACAAAGAGATAAAAAATAGATGCAAAATTATGGATCAAAAGAAAACCACTAGGGAGAAATCTGAATGCAACAAAATTAAGTAAACTACCTGATGCAGACTTTAAAGCAACAGTTTTAATGATACTCACCGAAATCAGGAGACCAATAGAAAAAAAATAACTACAACACAGGTAGAGAAATTATGAGGCAGTTCCAAACAGAATTCATGTAACTGAAGAGCACAACAGCTGAGCTAAAGAACACAATAAAAGAGCCAACGGCAGGCTGGAAGACGTGTGCAATGGAATCAGTGAACTAGAACATAAGGCAGTGGAACATACCCAAGGAGATCAGCAAAAAGGAAAAAGAATTAAAAGAAACAACAATATAGGGGACCTAAAGGATAACTTCAAGAGGCATAATATCCACACCATAGAGGCCCCAGAATAAGAGTGAAAAGGCAAACAGTGCATTTGAAGAAATAATAGCTGAGAATTTTCCTAACCTGAGGAGGAAAACAGATCTCCAGATCCAGGAAGCTCAAAGAATTCCAAACAGAAGTAAACAAAACAGACAAACACCAAGACACATTGTCATTAAAATGACAAAAATAAAAGATAAAAAGAGAATCTGAAAAGCAGCTAGAGAAAAACAAGTCACATACAAATGAACACCCATAAGACTGTTGGTTAATTTCTCAGCAAAAACTTTAGGGGATGGTATATATTCAAGGGGCTAAAAGAAAGAAAAGAAATTCCAACCAAGAGTGCGACCATGTTAGAGTATCACTTAGAACTGAAAAAATGATATGGCATACCCTGGTGGTTGGGTCAATTGCCTCCAAAGAAATGCAGGTCACATACGCCTGTGTTCAAGTCCTGGGTCTTTGTGGCGGGGACAACTAGTGTGAATAAATAAAAATAAAACCTGGAATGCTACTTCTTCCTCTCTCTTCCTGCCTGCCTACCTGCTCACCTTCAACTTTCCCTTAAAAAAAAAAAAAAAAAAAAATTGAAGGAATGATAAAGAGCTTTACAGGTAAATAAAAATTAAAGGAATTCATCACCATGAAACAGCCTTATAAGAAAAGTTCTAGAAAAGAAGTTCTAGAAAATGAAAAGCAATTCCACTTAGAAGCAGCAAGACAATAAAATTATAACATGTAATATGTGAGGAGGAGAACAAAACGGTGGGCTATTAGAATGAGCTCATTAGAATAAGCTCATGACTAACTTGCTTTCAAGTAAAAACTGGATATAGACGCAGAAACATTTAAGTAATCCCCGGGGTGACCTCAAAACATAAATCCGTGGGAAAATCAAACACAAAATGAAAAGGGAAACCAAATACAGCACGGATGCATTCACAGGAAACAATAAAAGAATAGAGGAAGACGTCCCATGGTTGGGAAGATCTAACATTGTTAAAAGGGCCATCTTACCTAAAGCAATATACAGGTTGAATGCAATCTCCATTAAAAACCTACTGACATTTTTTCAAGGAAACAGAACAAAAATAATTTAAATTTGTATGGAATCACAGAGGATCCAAAATAACCAAAGTAATCATGAGGGAAAAAAGAACAAAAGCAGAGGTATCACATTCCCAGATTTTAAGCTACACTGCAAAATGATAGTGATCAAAACATATACTACTAGAATAAAAACAGATACACAGATGAATGGAATAGATCTGATCTCAGAAAGAGACTCACATATATTTGTTCAGTTAATTCAGTGCAAAAAAGTCAAGAGGATACAATGGAGAAAGAAAAGTCTTCTCAAAAACTACAGTTGAGAAAACTGGACAGCCACATGCCAAAGAATGAATCAAGACCAATCTCCAAGGCAATACACAAAAATTTATTCAAATCAGATTACAGACTTGAAGTAGAGATTGAAAACCATAACATATTTAGAAGAAAACACAGACAATAAGTTCCATGACATTGGCCTTATGAGGTCTTTGGGGTCTCAACTCCAGCAGCCAGGGAAACAAAAACAGAAAAACAACAGGGACTACATGAAACTAAAAAGCTTCTGCATAGCAAGGAAAATTATCACCAAAACCAAAAAACATGCTACTGACTGTGAAGATACTTGCACATCTGCCTCCAACAAGGACTTAACATTCAAAATCTATAAAGAACTCATAAAACCAACAACACAAAAACAAACAACCCAATCAAAAAAAATGGGCAAAAGAACTGAAAAAACACTTTTCCAAGAAAGACATATTAATGATTAACAGGCACACGGAAAGTTTTCCCTCATCTCTTGATATGAGAGAAACGAAAATCAAAACAATCATGATATATCACTTCACACATGTGAGAACTGCCATTATCCAAGTGACTGGAAACCAAAGATCTAATGAAGATGAAAAGAAAAGGGAAAACTTTTACACTGTTGGTGTATGTGTAATTTGGTACAACCTTTATGGAAAGGAGTATGGAGATACCTCAAAAAAAAAAGAGAATGGAAACTCCATAAGATACCATCCTCCCAGTTTTGGGTATTTACCCAATAAACACCAACTCACAGATTATACACATGCATGTGCACACACGCACACATATGCCCATGTTTTATGCAGCATTTTAATTTATTATTTATTGTATGCAGTTAAGAACTGGAAATTACCAGAAATATCCATTATCAGATAAATGATTAAAGAAGATGTGATATAAATATATGAAGAAATACTACACACTCCTAAGAAATTAAGTCTTATCATTTGCACAAATATGGATAGAGCTGGAAAAGATTCTTTGAAGAAAAATAAGTCAAAAGGAGAAAGATAAATGCTATATGATCTCACTGATACGTGGAAGATTTTTTTTTAAAAAAAGCAAAGAACAAACTACACTAAAAACTATAGAGAATATTGCTAAGAATTCAAGAGGATATAAAGAGAGAGACCTTGTTCATCAGTGGGAAAACTCAGTTTTATTAAGTCGTCATTTCACTTCCAAACTGCAATTCCAGCCAACATTTCCAGAATTTTTTCTAAAAATTGACAAGCTTATTCTAAAACTCACAGAATAAAAAGCACTGAGAGTATCTAAGGAAATTCAACAAGAACAAATTGGAGGCTTTATAGCACCACAGTCTCAGACATTTTCCAACCAATAAGTTGTTTTTGCTCCTATCCTGTCATCATCTAGCATGTTCTCCACCTGCCCTCTTTGCTCCTCCTTCCCTCTTCCTTCAGAGACAGTCCTCCCCACAACTGTTTTACATGTCTAACACTGTTGCATACACATCATCTCAGAGGACCCACCCTGGCGGCGGTGGCAGGAGAGCTGGAGGACAAATGTGCGAGATGGAGGCTGGGACTGGCTCCCTCACCTAAACACTTGGTGGATGCAATGCTAAGACCAGGAAAACTTGCCTAAGGGAACATGAACAAAGTGACCACAGAGGCAGAAATGCAGACTATGTGATGTGCTCCCATTTACTAAGACCAATCTGCCACGGCTGCCTCTAAATAGCCAATATTAGCAGCCAACTTAATTCTAAAATGTATATATAATTCCAAAACTTAGAAATGCAAAAAACCAAAACAAGTAAATACAAACTTCAAATAAGGCAAAATCACGCAAGTTAAAAAGGTTTGCTTCCTTGGATATCAATCTTATTATAAGCTAATGATTAGAAAACTGTGATATTAAGTGTAAGGAAACACTAGAGTCTGCAAATAGACTCATGTATTTGAGTGTATCTACACTAACATCATCATTACACATAATATTGATATTATATAATCAAATATAAACATATATATGTATACATATATATATGTGTTTTATCTGTTTATGTGTTTATGGATTTTTTGATAAATTGGTCCTGCAGAATAGTGGGGAAAGAACAGTTTTTTTCAATAAATGGCATTCATTCAATTAGATGTCCATATTAAAACAAAATGATATTTAACCTCACCTGGCCCATGAAAATCAACTCCAAGTGGATTATATATCTAACAGATGAAAGCAAAACAACAAAACCTCTGGAAGACAATATAAGGGGTGATTTATAGGCAGAATATTTCTTACACAGAGCACAAAAAGCACCACTTACAAAAAGATGACTGGAATAGACTACATTAAAATTAGTAACTTATTTTCAAGCAGCATCATTAAAGTGAGGAAACAAGTCACAGGGAGGGAGACAATATGGCTAATCAACACATGAAAAGACCCTCAACATCATTAGTAATCAGGGAAAAGAAAACTTAAGATACAACGGGACACTGCTCTATGTCCACTGGGATAGCTGAAAATGGAATCAGAGAAACTGGCAACTCTGTGGAGCAAGAATTCTCAGGTTGCTGTTTGGCGTTACCTGCTAAAGCTAGAGCTACACATAACTTAAGGTTTAGTCATTTCACTGCTAGGCATAGTCTTGACAGAAATGCCTGTACAGACAAGAATCATATGCATAAGTGTTCACACCACCATAATTATTAAAAAACCCAGACTAAAATACCCATCAACAGTGGAATGGATAAATCGTGATATATTAATAACTGAACTACCATGAAGCAAGAAAATGAACAGAGTTTATAGGTGACAATATGGTTTAATCTCATAAATAAAATCTTACAAGAGTCAAACATAAAAAAAGCACATAAGTTTCAGCATATAGGCAAAATTAAAATATAGTATTCAGAAAAAAAGGCTTAGGTGGTAAAAGTCTAGACAGAAGCAAGGAGGTGTTAGCATAAATTCGGATGGGAGTTACCCTTGGGGTTGGAGTTGAGAAAAGGTAATTAGGAATCTTGAGAGAAGTGTTAGAGAGTGATGACAATATTCTATACCGTGGCCTGGAAGGGGTTGCATTGGTGTTCACCCCGCCATAGATTACTGAGCTCACATTTTATGAACTTTTCTCTATGCATGTTTCACAGCAAAAAATAAATACATAAACAACCCAACCAAAGGAATGGACAGGACTTTGATATCCAGATGAAAGACTTGGTGCTCGGTTCCTAGGCCCTTCTCTTTGAGTTATTTTATTGATAATTATAAGGAGTTCACATGAATTGTCCAGTTTCTTTATTACATTTACGAGATGACCAGTTAAAAGTAAAGAAACACTTTATTGTCAAAGAGCAGTGGAAAAGTAACAGCTACAAGAAAAAATATAAAAGTTTAGTCTCATTTTAATATTCCCCAAACAAAATCAATGGAATCAAGGGAGCCTTAGTTTTTTGAGCTGATGAAGTGTCTTCAAAGGAACATGTGCACTGGCCCATACATCCTGTGACGGCCCACCCCGCCGGTGTCGGGCTGCGGGCAGGGTGTCGCGTGAGGGGTGCCGGCTGCGGGCAATGCCGGTGCCGCGTGAGGGGTGAGGGGTGAGGCCTACCCCGCCGGTGTTGGGCTGTGGGCAGGGTGCCACGTGAGGGCTGTGGCCCACCAGGGAAACTCAGACCCCAGAGGAGGTGGTAGGACTGGGTTGGGTTCTCCTTCCAGACAGATGCAGATCACACTTTGAACAGGTGGAGGTCTCCACACTTGAAGACAGGGACCAGACCATCGTCTTGACACGTTGAGACTCCAGAAACACTGGTGTAGCTCGGGGAAGTCACATGAGGTTGGTCACAGAATTGTTTGCAAAGACAACTCAGCACCCCAACATCTTGTGGGGACACAGACTTGCTTCCGATGGTCTCTTCGCTTCCCCTTGCCCTGGTGTCAGCCCAGGTTGGCTTCGTGGTGACAGATGTCATGGAGAAGGCTGAGAGTGGGGCGGTTAGTGTCATTCGTTCTGTGAGTTGATCACAGGTGACTTTTCTTTTGTGTGTGTAAAATACTTAATTTTAAAGTTCCCTCCAATTTCATTTTAAAGCTAAAAGTGAAGATTTTGTTCTTAGTGTCTAGTGCAATAAATTTATAGTCAGTTTGAAAGTAGCAAAGGCGTTTTCAGAGCACTCAACATATATGAGACTGAGGAAAGTTAACCTCGGCTGGTTGAATTGTAGGTGGGACTCCAAGTCTTGCCGTGTCTTTTAGAGTCTGCTAATTCCTGAGATGGGGTGTGTTTAAGATCCAGAGCACCCAAGGAATAAAGCCTTAAATACAACTTAGTGACAACAGTCTGCCCTTGTCAGCATCAGCTGTGGCAGCAGGGGTGGGGTGACCGCTAGCAGTGCCGAGTGTGCAGGAGGACATGAGAAGTGGACATGCTGCTCGGGAGGATGAGAGGGTGAGGGTGACTCGGGCACCATAAAGGAAGACATCTGGCAGGTGCTCAGGTTCTGTGCTTGTCACAATGAGGTGTGTAGTTGGCAAAACCCTTCTTAAGAGACCAGGCTTATTTCCAGTGTCTGTTTGGTGTATGAAATAGTTAAATCTGTACTTTCAGAGTAATGTAAGCGCTTACTGGCCCACCCTGATGGAATAGTAGTTAGGTCAATTGTCTCTGACAGGGCACAGGTCACACATACCCTTGGTTCAATCCCAGGTTCTGTTTCCTGCCTGCCTAACTACTCACCTTCATTCCTGCCTGCACCTTTCTTGCAGGAGGGGGAAACAAAACCAGCACTTGCTGCCTCTCTCTCTTGCGTACCCTCAACCTGCCATCTTTCTGAAAGCGGCCCTTCCTCTGGCTCTTGCCCCTTCATCGTCTGCATGACGGAGCCCTCTGTGACCGTAGTGCTCTGGGTTCCAGGTTCCGGGTGCCGGGTTCTGTGTTCTCGGGAGACCATTGTGGAGACGGAGGGGATCCCAGCCGTCGCAGGGCTGCCACAGCTCATCCCTCTCGAGATAACTACAGGTTGTGAGATGTTACGGACAGAACAGAGCAGTTGAAAGACATGACCGTGGTCAAGTGAGGCCACTGGGCTCACACACTGTCCTCCAGGAAAGACCTTTCAAAGGAGAGGGTCACATTGGAGCTAAGATCAGAGGTTGACAGGCGACACTTGGGAGAGAGCTTTCCAAGCTCGTGACCCAGGGGCAACGGACCAAGTCAAAGAAAAACTTGGCCTTGGTTAGGCAGGGAAAGGGGGCCAAGTGACTACAAGCAAAG
>RJWH01002563.1:167528-221469 GCA_004363575.1 Solenodon paradoxus | reverse complement strand
AGGAAAATAGCAGAAGGAAACAAGGCCAAGTTATTTCCAACCTCCCACACCACGTTTTCCAACTTAGCTTCTGGTACATTGGAAACAATATGCCCAAGCACTTTTAAGAGTATCAACACAGCCAACCTCCCTAAGAATGGTTTCTGCTCATCTTTTCTCAACAAATTACATTCCCTTGTCCTGTTTCTCAACTTAGTCTGGTCCAAGCTCTGGCTAAAATGACCTTGATTCCCTTGGTTGTGAGTTCCTAAATAAAAGGCTCAGTAAAATGTGTCCCTTCAAAATAAGATACATTAAAAATAATGATGAGATATCACCTTATACCTGGGAAGTTGGCTACTATCCAAAAATCTATAAACAACAAATGTTGATGAAGATGCAGAGAAAAGGGAACATTTTCATACTACTGGTAGGAGTGTAAATTGGTACAAACTTTATGAACAGCAGTACAGAGATTCCTCAAAAAATTGACAATGAAAATCCCATAATCGCATCATACCACTATTGGGAATTTATGCCCCCTGCCCCCACCACCAAAAAAACCCTAATTCACAGTAATATGTGCACTCCCATGTTTGTTGTAACATTATTACAGTAGCCAAGAATTGGAAATGACCTAAGTGCACATCATCAGATGAATGGATAAAGACAATGTGAGATATATATATATGTAATAAATATATAATATGGAATACATACTACACAGCCTTAAAAAAAGAAGTCTTGTCATTTACAACAACATAGATGGAACTAGAGGGGAATGTGCTGAGTGAAACAGGTCAAAAGGAGAAAGACAAATACCAAATGATCTCATTCGTATGGGAAATATAAAGCAACAAAGCAAAAGAACAGATTACACGAAAGTCAACCACTGAATATTAACAGCAGAGGTGAGGTTATTAGTAGGGGATGGGGTGTAGGGTAGGGGCAAGTGGTGGTGGGATCCCACAGACAGTGGTGAAGGACTTTGGTAATGTGGTGCTGAGCAGGTTGTGTTGTCATATATTTGAATAATAGTGAACCTGCACATATGGGTTTATATTATTTTGTAAATCAAAGGTATTCAATAAATATTAAATCTTAAAAACATCCTATATTCAACTAGTCCCCTATCACCATTTTCATGGTGAAACTCAGCTTAAAAATTAAAATTCTTTTGGAATTCTTCTCTCAGGCTTGAACCCCTGCCAACCATGCCCATACTCTGTACAAATAGATGACTAGTCTTGCCTCACAGTGACTACTTTCAAATCCTGCTCCTTAAAATGTTTCTCTCTGTTATTTCACCATCGACTCTTGACAAATCATTCTGCCATCCCACGTAAAAGGACATAATACATGAATATATTTTAATGTCCTATGTTTGTGGGGTATAACTGAAAATAGATTGGTAGTCAGAAAAAAAAAAGACATGTGTATTGTACAAATATAATATTTTACTTGTATGATGTATACAATAGCCCTCAAGAGAGAGAATTTTCAAACTAAAACACAACTTCTACCCAAATATCTTTAAAATCAAACGAGAGTCTCATGGATGATAAAGCTATTCAAAATCCTAATTGTGCTTCATGTTTCATGTGCCTGCCATTATATCCTGTTTAGTACTCTACCTCAATAATTGTCACATCCGACATATTACCGGGGCTAACTCTTACTGAGGGTTACCTGTCTGTTAAGGAGTATCTAAGCTTTAACCTTTAATTCTCACAAAAGCCCTTGAGTTAGCAATTCTTTACCATTCTTATTTTCTAGATGAGGAAACTAAGGCTTAAAGAGAATTGGTAAGTTGCCAAAGCTCCCATGATTTGGCAGGTGGTAGAGAGAGAACTGAAGCTTAAGTTCATGTAACTCCAGAACCCATCAACATAGCTTCCAATCCACCTTCTAAGATGCTCCTCAGTGGCCTGTGTTTTATCTGTACACAGGTCAGAAATTTTAGGTCACCCCATTGGGCTACTCATATGGAGACTAATCAGTCAGCACTGTTGTAGTAGGTCATATTCTGTTCTCATCTTTTGTGGAATATAAAGTTGACTAACACAGAAATTGACCTAACTACTCTTTTATAAAAATGCTGGATTTCCATATCTTTAGAAGGACTTCTTGAAGAAATTTGAATTCTGGAACAAAGTAATTGTATTTTTCTTTCTTGGCATTTTTAACTACTGATTAATGTAAAGTCCTGGATGTTGGAAAGACTTACGGAAATCAATAATGATATTAACCCTTATGAAAAGGTTTGCTCTGAGAAGGAATTATGGCTCTGGGTCTGCAATGGAAAACAGTCAAAGGTTAGAGTTCATGAGTCCAGTTCTATTGGCAGAGTGTGGAAGAGGGGAAATTTTCTTGCTTCTATAATCTTTAATACTTCTGCAGAACGCTTGTTCTCTCCTGGCCTGAGGGAGACAGCAATGCTCTCCTATAACATGCAGAGATTGATCAGGAGGGGAAAAGAAACAGTAGGGTTGGGGATCACAGCCAGGCAACAATGCCGGGTAAAAATGGCACTCTCCCCCAACACTTCCTGACCAGGCATCTCTGTCCTGGGAAGAACACCCTTGTCTCTCAGGCCGCAGTTGGTCATAAGGATTAACCCATTCCACCCTCTCATCGTCACACCACCCCTGAAACACACACCATCCCCCTCCTTCCAACAGTCCTTTAGGCAGACATGACTGACAAGAGTACTACAGGCGATGATGTCACAAAGAGAGGGGGCAATGTGCCCTGTTAGACCATCTTTCACTCCAGTGGACTCGCCTTCACAGACAAATTGATTTGCAAAGGTTCAGGCTGCCAGCCCAGCCTGCTTTGCATACAGAACGCTCCCTGGTGACACAATAAAAAGTGGCCAGGCTAACAGAGGAGCACAGCAGGGTCTGGCCAGTTCAAAGTCCAAACTCCACACCCCCTCACCTCAGTCTGGTTTGAAAGGTCACTGTGTGTCTGGGAAAATAGTCGCAGGATACAATCCTTTATTAAAGGTCACTATTTTTCAACAGCACTTAACACACACTTACACACAAATTGAGATTGGAAGGTGGGGGGAAATGGGGTTGCATCGTATTGTATATTGTGCTTGCAAGATTTATGTTTTGTGGTCACCAGCAATAAACACACACTGCTTCGGTATTAAAGTTCACATTAATCCACTGATTCGCTCTTCCCTGAAAATCAGCCTCCTCTTGGCCAGACAGGGGCAACTGAGACTTTCGTTCATCTCTTTTGTTCCTGTTCCATCTTTTCTTTCCCTTGTTGCAAGTTTCTAGTTTTGTGTTTTAATTATCATTGCTGCTATTACTGTTGATACGTGGTCACAGAAACTTACTCTCCATCGTTTCCTCTCTGGCTCTCTGCATGGACCTGGCATTGGGATCCAAGACCATGCAGACTCGCCACACACAGGACTCGGAGCGCACATCTGGGAATGTATTTGTGTCACAGACCTCAAGAAGCCAAAATCAAACTCTCTGCTGCTTGCGAAAATCCAGGGGAGCTCTGTAACAAGGCCAGTGACCATGAAGTCATCAAGGAGACTGCCAGCCCTGTCTATCCATTATGTTGTATATTTTATTTGAGTAAATAATTCCAACAGAAGCAAAAATAGCAATTGTATTTTCCTCCAGTAACAGACAGTTCATGCTTAGTTCCCAAAGAATGTTAACAATAGCGATCCCTACATTCATAACAAAAGAGATTATTAAAAAAAAAAAAAAGTCAGCCAGAGTTGTTAGATTAATTTAAGCAAGCATTGCGAAAGAAAATATTTAGGGGAAATTCTATGAATTTCAAATAGCCGACAAAATGTATAATATTGAAGATTCCACTCTGCTCTGTAGCACATTTTTTTTTTGCAAAGCTTTTTGCCAGTGATAGATTTCCGAGCTATCAAAAGCACATTAATTTTTTCTGATTAAAACAGCTGTGAAAATATACAAGTGTAACTGTGAAAAATCCAGGGCTTATTGTAATACTTTAAGCAAAACGAGGATAAAAGATTTTTAAATATGGACTTGCCAAAAGTAAAATATCTAACACAGGGAGAACTAATTCTGCGTGTGCTTCTAATATTTTGGCATAAATACTTTAATCCTCTTGTCCATCCCGTTGGCACCTCATCCACAGTTGACTTGTTAGGGGCGAGTTCTTTTGTAATGTCGTCAGCACCTCTCCACAGTTATTGACTGTGCTCTCATTAAACTGGCAAGATCACAAAAAAAACGGCAGAAGTGAGAAGAGGTGGGGAGGAAGCTGGCTCCTCACTACAAAGGTATTCATAAAGGCCAAAGAACCTAAAGAAGAAATGAAAAAACATGACAGAAGTGAAACTGTCTGACAAGGAGGAGGAGGAAAAGGAGAGAGGAGGGGAGAGGAAGAGGGAGAAAGGAGGCAGAGAAAGGATGATAAAGGAGGAAGAGGGAGGAGGGAGAAGGATGGGGAAGAGGAGGAAGGGGGGAGGAGAGAGTAAAAAGAGCAGAGGAAATAGGAGGAGTCTTCTAGTAGTGGGGTTGGTGTTTAGTGCCTCAGTTTCCACATTTCTTTTCATTGTAAAAATAGGAAATCATAAAGGTCAAACCGAAGTTGCTTATTATATTCACCCAGAGAATGATGTGATATGACACATGAATGAAGCTCACACACACACACACACACACACACACACACACACACACACTCACAAAGAAACAGGCTTGTTTTCTTCTCATTATCTAAAAATAAACCCTTTTTGGAGGATTTTTTTTTTTTGGAGGAAGAGGTCAATTTCTCTTGCTCACGCCCCTCAATGGGCTTGGCTGGTAATGATTTCATTGTGGACTTAGATGCTTCATTCCCTAATCTGCTACCTTGAAAGGGATCACCGCCTGTGATTCAAAGTGTAAGGTGCATACTTAGCCAAAGCAAACTACTTTTGGAGGATATTTAGCCAAAATTTAATCCCTCAACTCTGAAAACAGGATGGAGGGGAGAGGAGAGGGAGGGAGAGGGGAGGAGAGAGGAGGGGAGGGGAGGGGAGGGGAAGGGCCAGGAAGACCCCAGTTGGTGGCTGCAGCCTAGAAACAGGATTGTGTGGTGTGCCGAATGGTCTTCTGGACTCCCACTCAGATAGCTCATTGATTGGGGCTCCAGGTTAGATGGTGGGGTTTCCAAGTGTTTCTGTCCCCAATGTCAAGCCCGGACCCAGCATATCCCTGCCTCTGAGGCAACAGCACAAATGTCACCACCCCTCAAAGCTTTTGGAAAGCACTTTGTGACACCACTGTAAACTTAAGTGCCTGAGATTCCAACCTCGAGCCCCCAAAAATTTCAAGGACGACACACTAATTCAAAAAACATCTGGGCTTAACTAAGGCCTCACATCAGTCTCCAAAAATGAGGCTTTTCAGACAGCAAAGGATGATGAGCCATATTCTGAGGGGTTTGGGAATTGCTGAGCAGGGATGTTCCCTTTCTTCCCTCCTTTTTGTGTGTTCTTGACTGTCTCTCTTTCTCAACCCCACCCTTTTCTCTCCCTGAAAGGTGATTAAATCCAAGTCCCAAGAGGGTCTCTAAAGGGATCCACATTTGGCTGCAGTGACACCCAGTGCTAAGGGAGAGAGGCACATGCAGAAGCTCCTTTATCACTAGATGTGGCCAGAAGCCACGTCTCCTCTGACTGGGCTGAGCACAGCCCAGTGCCCAGGCCACTGAGACCCTGCCCAACCCTGGCTGAGTCACTGATGGCCACACTCTGGTCACTCTCTTGGATTTGATGATGCCTGCTTCCCAGAAAAGTTCCCCAGTGCCTTTTGCACAGCATACTGGTGTCTTCCTGCCCAACCCACTCCACTCACACCCACCTCTGCATCCTCTTGCACCCTCCTGCCCCATCCCAGAAAACCCAGGTGCCACCCACCTAGCTACCTTCTAGGGAAATAATACCTCTCACTTACTGTAAGATATGCTTAGACTTTTCCAGGCACTACAAGTCCTAAGACTATCTTTCCAGGTGCAAAGCCTGGCTAATGCACAGTTGTTCCACAGCACTTTTCTCTAAGGATCATGGGTTTGGGGCATTTCATTGTTCCTTTTGTTGCAGGACCTGAAGAAATTTGCCCCAGATTGTTTTTTATCCTTGCATTATGAAAGCCTACAATGATTATGTGGAAGTGTGTGCATGTGCAGGTGTGTTTCTGCAAATCACACTGGGAGAAATACAGATGTATTCCTCTGTGGGTCATGGGGGAGGTCTCAGTTGCTGACGGACTTTGAAGACAAGCAGTTTTCAGTTGGTGAGTGCAGAATGTCAGTTCCATGCAGGCAGGGATTTTTGTCTGTTTTGTATTAGCGCTGTGTTAATAGCCAGCGCTCAATAGATAATGACTGCAAAATTTTATATGCTGCAGAATGTGAGTGTGTGACTGATATGCATCCCTCTTCCTGCACTGGTCAAAAGAAACATCACCTGGATAGCAGACTGACAAGATGCGTTTTTGCTCATCAGGTCTCTGTTTTGTGGTCCTTCAAAGGGAAGACAAGTTCATGCATGTATCTGGACACGTGCACATGTGTGTACACATGTGATGGGGGTTACTATCTATATATGTTTTCCCCTTTTCTATGTCTGGTTCAATTCCTCTTTTCTCTGCTGCCTGGGTCATGCACCTGAGCTCTGTTATAACAGTAATTACAATGCTTTTGACATCCTTATGAGTAAGTTTGGAAAGCAGCTGTCACAGAAATTAGCAAGTTTTGCCAACAGCTCAGCTCTGAGATGATAAGAGCCTAGACCGGGACAGGAGGAGTTAACCACCAAGAGTAGGGTGTTATGCAAAGCATCAAATCCCTAAACTCCCGCAAAGATCTTTGATGCCCGTGATCAATAGATTCTCAGACCACACTGACATAACCTTGTCATGCCTCAGCAAGGGTACAGTGGCTAAAAAGGCATGGGGAGGTGGAGAAGTGGGAGGAGGAAGGAGACAGAGAACAGGGGAGGGGATGAAGATATCACATGACCTCTCCTCTCCAGCACCCCCGGCACCCATCCTTTCCACACCCACCTCCTCTTCAACAGGCATCACACAGCAAGTGACTGGTAATGGTTCTTTGGCCTTGCACAGCTTTTAAAATCCTTCAGCTGAAGCATCTCAGCTCCAATCGCCAGCAAAGCTTGAGCACCCTTGAGACCCTGGTGCAGATAATCATCATCCACTCAGTGACAAGAAGCTGAGCGCCGCTTCGGTACCAAGGAGACCAAATGTGGCAGAGCACCAAGGTGCCATCTTAAACGCATCCAAGCAGCCGCCAAGGCAGCAGCAGCAGCAGCAGCACACAGGGATATAGATGTGCGCGAAAGTTGTTGTTTTAGCCCCTTTTTTTCCTCTTCGTCTTCTCCCTCTTCATCTCACCCTCATCAGAGAACCCGCTTTCTCAAGAGGGGTGTGGCTAAGGCAGCTGCTCTTAGAACGCTGCCCCCTGCCCAGCACCTGCCCAGCCAAACTGAATCCTGATGGCAATATTGTCAGAAAGGAAAATTACGTTAATTTGTGTAAAAGTGTAATCAAAAGGTGGCTAGGTGATTTTTCTTGCTTTCAGAGAAGCGCAGGTTTGAGTTGATAATTATATAAAAGAGAGGCAGCCAGCCAGTAACTTCCGCCCTCCTCCTTCTCTGTGTGAGAGCTCCATGGTTAATGGTGTTGCATTATGTATACAATACACTGTGGACTGTCCCACAGATTGGGGTGTTGATGGGTACTTACACTCCAGCTGAAAGGTGGGAGAATATCTAGAAATAAAAGATGAACCAGGCCTAATACATGAAAACTCAAACCCCAGGTAGCTTAGAAGAACAGGTACGTTTCCAGAACACAAGGGCCCCTGCGTTTCTATTCCCATTTCCACCTTAGGCCTTTGGCTCCTATTTTCCAGTCAGAGAGCTCCCCAGCAATTTGAAGATGGTCTGAATGAAGAGCACCACATCCCCTGCACATATTAAAAATAGCCCTCCAAACAGCCTGAAACCTCTCATTCCATTGTCAACTTTCCATTTCACACCTTAAGAAGGGCCCGGTCTCAGAGACGGACAGCTCTGGACAATCGCCCTTTGCAGGCATGACTTGAAGATGCTGACCAATTTTAGCAAAGGAGATACAGGCACTGAAGGGAAGATGCTATTCCATTCCCGATGCTGTGAGGACAGAGGTGGGCACTGCAAATGCAGCTTTGATATCCCCCAGGGGCAAATGAATGTTAGGCACTGACCACTATGCTGGAAGAGGTCACAGTAATGAAGCCGAGGGCCTGGGAGAGTGGGAAAGGAAACCATCTTGTCCTGAAAATATAGAAAGTTTTCCAGGAACCAAAGCAGAGAATTTTAGCATCCCAGAGAGTCTGACAAAAGAAAGCTGCAACTTCAAAACCTTATTTAAGAGATTGGCTTTATGTGGAATGCAGACAAGGCAGGAGCCTGTATTTGTGAAATCCTGGGTCTCAGCAGGGGTGGTCTCAACACCTCTCTATCCCCAGGTATCCCCCACCCTCAAAACACACATACGACGAAAAGCTGTCCCTGTGTGCTGACCCATATTTCAATGCATTTAGTTTATTCATTCATTCAATAAAATGTATCAATCATCCACTACATGCCAGGCGCTATGCTAGATTCTGGGTATACAGCAAAACACAAAACTGACTAAAATATCTGTCCCATACAACTTATATTCTGTCCTCCAGGATTGATTAAATCCTTCATAGGACAACAAGAGATATAAGCAATCTTGGGAAAGATAACTAAGATCTACGTGGCTAAGTCTGTGTTTTTCATAGCACTTGCAGTGGGAGAGGGTAAAGGGAACAGACTGCCGGACATGAGCTGAGAGGGAAGAAGAACATAAATGGGTTGGCTCAGTCGTGGAAGGAGGTAGGAAAGGACACCAGCCAAAGGCAACAAAGCGAGGTTTCCCTGCTTCGGAATTTCGCTGAGGATCAGTCCTGGCGATGAAGAGGTGATATTGCAGAAATATCGATTGGGTAAACACCAAGAGTCTGAGTTACTCTTATAGTTCTATGAAGCAAGAAGTTGGAAAAACCTCTGATCAGCTGCCAAAAGTCCTGTTCCATGACTGGGTTCTAAACAGAAAATTCCAGAGCTCTTCAATATCCAGACCAACAGAGAAACTATCCCGAATCTGTAGGCAGTGACCTCCTCCTTCTTGTTCTGGTTTTCCAAAAAGATCTCTGTAAGTCTAGGAGCCCAAGTATCATCAAGTACCCTATTCATTGACAAAGACCCAGCAATGTGTAATTAATGTCTCTTTTCCGAAAATTCTGATCTACTATTCAAAAGTATTGCAAAACATGATCTTCATCCTCAACTGCTGCAGTATTGAAGAAAGTCAGATTCACCCGAGCCACATATTATGCAGTCCCCTGGTGTTCACTCATTCAGATTCATCCCTTGAATCATATAGAAGACACATCTGAATCATCCCAAGAGAAAAGTCCAGAGGCCTCCTTGACATCATCTATTTCTAGCCCTCGCACAGGCCAAGTCCCTCTTCTCAGCCCTGATTCCTTTTGCCCTCTACCTGCATCATGGCATATGACTTGTTCACTGCTGCCACTGTAGAGAGGTCTTTTACCTAGTGGCTAAAAGTATCACCAAATTCCTTCTTTCGTAAAAGGAAAGAAAAAAAAAAAAAATGAGGACGAGGGGTACTTTCAAATTACTTCATAGGAGCCAAATAACTAACTACACACACACATTCATTCACTCGCACACAACCATCCTGAAACTACTGGCCTGAAAACTTGGCTATCCCACAGATGCCCCTTTCGACATAACTACATAAAAAGAGGTCAGGTCTCGGTCTGCAGACTGAGCTCAGTCTGTGGTCTGCCCAAGGTCACTAAAATAAAAGATCATCCAGAGAGCTGAAAGAACCAAAGTTACTCAGTGGGCACACTGCCGAGAGGTGCTGAAACAAGGTTTAAAATACAACCTGGAATGTGACAACCATGTGGGCTATTAGACTATGGCTGGCCCAGGGTGCTGAATAGTTTGCTGATATATCGAGTGCTGTTTGGTTATGCAGAGAATCGAACGACCCAAATGACACAGAAAGAAAAAGACAGAACGAGGTTGAAATGAGACTGAGTGATGGAGGGAGACGACGAATGAGCAACAAGGAGCCAAAGAGAGAGGGAAGACAAAGGCAGTGCCCTCTTTTCTTCATTGTTCCCAGAGATTAGAAATGAAACCAAAATGAATAAACCACCATCCTGGTTGGTGACGCTGAAACTTTACCTTGAGGGGAAGGAAAGTGGATGATGTCTTTTCTATCCAGTTTTTCAACAGACTGCAAAGAAGTGAGGGAGACAACAGCAACAGGAGAGAGAAAACAGTGACTAGACAATGAAATGGCTCTGAAAGTTTGTGAGGCAATCAAATTGCTATAGTTTTATGACTCTGATTTCGCCTTGCCAATTTTTTTTCTCCCCCGCAAATTTATTCCCTTTCCGCCCCACTTTAGTGAACTTTAGACCATAATGACCTCAGGATAGAGACATATCCAGGGAGCCTCAGCCTGAGGCAGGAGACAAGGACTCAAATGGCAAAGGTTTGACCCTCAGAAAAATTTCTCATGGGGTCGAATCACACTGCCTGGCCAGAGGGATTTCTCCTACTCATCCCCCTATTTTTTTTCTCTCTCTCTCCCTTCAAGTGACTAATTTCTCCAGCAAAATCTTGTACTCCTGTGGGAGAAGAGTGATGTTTGCTTCTTCTGGGTTTAGATGTGGACACCTACCTCCTGCCAATTCTCACTGAGGCCATCACTTTTTTTTTTAAGCTGCCACTTTCGCTTTGAGCTTGGTGACATAGGCAATGCAGCCAAAGCAGGACACCGACTCCCTCCTCCCACCCCTACCCGCACCACGCCAGGGACCCAGCATCTCTCCAAATTGTCCAGTTACGCCTGGGCCAGTGGGAAGGCATTTCTTAGTTGCAAATGTTCAAATTAACACTTACTCCTGTCTTTGAGTCTGTAGGGAAAACCAAGTCTGACTACTAATTACAGCTTTTAGGGGTGGAAAAATAAACGGTAATGTGGCAAGTGAAGGCCTTGGCACAAAAAAGAAATGTCTTCATTTGGTGGAAGCGTTTTGACAATTGAGGCCCACGAGCTGCTGAGAGGAGCCTGAGGCAAAAAGCAGACTTACTCCCCTTGAGTAAAAAAAAGAAACCCTATCTTCAGGCCATTGTAACTGGGCATCAGATTTCCAGAGCAGTCTTGTTCACCTTTGTCATTTTTTTTTTTTTGATAGTTACAGAGGTGGGGAGGAAGCTGTCCCAACAGTCAGTGAAAGGTATCTGGGCACCCTCATAGCTGCCCAACACAACTGGTTCTTTTCTGCCTTCTGAGCCCAAAATTCCTCCAAGGCACCAAACCTAATAATTTCCCAGTCTTGCCACCACCACCTATGAAGAATTTTCTGACTACAGAAAACCTCTTGGCAACCTCTTGCTCTTCCTTTTCTTGTGGCACTATTTCCAACTGTTCTTTGCCAATGTAACTGTCTCATATAGCTGGCTAACTTTTAGTTACACTGCTGAACCCCAATGAGGTTTTTCACTCTGCATAATATTATCATTAGTTTTGGGGAATTCTCAGCCATTGTGCTCTCAAATATTGCTTCTGCATCTTTTTCTGTATTTTCTCCTCTTGAGATTCTTATTAAACATTATCTGTCTTCCAGATCTCTTAACTCTCTCTTCATGTTTTCCATCCCGTTAGCTCTTTATTCCACATTTTGGGACATTTGCTTAGCTCATTCTTCCAGTTTCATAATTTGTTAATAAAACTTTTATTGTAATTGCATTGTTTAATACCGTTAGATAAATTTCAGGCGTACAGTATTATAATTTGACATATTTGCTGTAGACATCATGATCAATACCAAAAGACTAGTTTCTAGCCACCCCCAATTAACTTTTGCCAATTTTATCTACCCCCAGCCAACCTCCTTCCCTTCAATCTATTCTTTGTATTAAAAGTTTATTTTTGTTTTATTTTATTTTATTTTATTTTATTTTTTTGCTTTGTTTCTTTGTATATGACTGTAATCATGGAGTACTTGTCTTTCTCTGTCTGACTTACTTTACTTAGCTTAATCCCTTCAAGTTCCAGGCATGTCACAAATGGCAAGCTTTCACCTTTTTCATTGCTGAATAGTATTCTAGTGTGCATATACCACATTTCTTTATCCATTCATCTGTGAATAGACACTTAGGTTGTTTCTATATCTTGGCTATTGTATATAATGCTGCAATGAACATAGGGGTGCACATATCTTTTCAAATTATTGTTTTCACATTTTTTTCAATAAATAGGTGGAAGTGGAATAGCTGGAGGAGTCTCTATCATATTTTTCCATAGTGACTGTACTAATTTACATTCCTACCAACAATGTTCCATTTTCCCCACATCCTCATCAACACTTGTTTTTTCTTGTCATTTTTTTGGTAATAGCCCTTCTCACAGTTGTGAGGTGTTATTATGGTGTAGATTTGCATTTTCCTGGTAATAATTCATGATGAACATCTTTTCTTGTGCCTGTGGGCCATACTTTTATCTTTGGTAAAAGCTCTGTTAGATCCTTTGCCCAGTTTGTAATAAAGTTGTTTGGGTTTTTGTTGTTGTTATTGAGCTATGTGAGCTCTTTATATATTTTGGATATTTATCCCTTCTCAGATGTATGACTTACAAATATATTCTCCCATCAAGTAGCTTGTCTTTCTTTTTGATAGTGATTTCTTTCATTGCACAACAATCTATTCATTTGATGTAATCCCATTTGTTGATTTTGACTTTCATTTCCCTTGCCATTGGAGTCAAATCCCCAAAGACAACACTAAGGCTGATATTGAAAAGCTAACTGCCTATGTTCTCTTCTATATTTGTTATGGATTCAGGACTTACAATCAAACCTTTAATCCATTTTTAATTAATTATTGTGCATGGTATAAGACAGTGATCTACTTCCATTCTTCTTCATGTGCTGTCCAGTTTTCCCAACACCATTTATTACAGAGTTCCTTTATCCATTGTATGTGCTTGGCTCCTTTGTTATAAATTGATTTCCTATATATGAGTATGTTTATTTCTGGGTTCTCAGTTTTTTCCTGTTGATGGGTCTTTATTTCAATACCATGTTGTTTTGATTACTGTCACTTTGTAGTATTGTTTGAAGTCAGGGAATGTGGCACCTTCTTTTTATTATTTTCCTCCTCTGGGTTGTTTAAGCTATTTGAGTCTTGTGGTTCCACACAAATTTTAGGATCTCTTTTTCCATTTCTGTGATGAATGCTACAGGGATTTTTAATGAGCATTATATTGAATCTGCATATTATTTTAGCAAAATGTTTTTTTCAACAAAATTTATTTTTCTAATCTATGAGCACAGACTATCAATTGATTTGTAGATTCTTCAGTTTCTTTTAACAATGTCTTATGGTTTTCAGTGTACAGATCTTTCATCTTCTTGGTTAAATTTTTTCCTAAGCATTTTATTCTTTTTGATGTTACTGTAAATGGGATTGATTTTTATTTCTCTTTTTGCTAGTCTGTTTATTGTGAAGATCAATAAAAAATATTGTCATTGGCTTTGTAGCCTGTATCTTTACTATATGAATTTGCTATTTCTAGTAAGTTTTCAGTGGAATATTTAGAATTGTATATATAATGCCATGCTATTTGCAAATAGAGATCATTTTACTTCTAATTTTCAAAGACTTTTATTTATTTTTCTTACCACATTGCTCTAACTAGGAATTCTAATGCTATGTGAAATAATAGTGATGAGAGTGAGGATCCTCTTATTTCTGAGCTTAGAGGAAAGACTTTCCATTTTTTGTCATTGAGAATGATGTGAGTTTGTCATATATGGCCTTTATTATATTGGGGTACACTCTTTCAATGTCCTTTTTTTAAAAGTTTTGTTCATCATAAATTAATGTTTTACCTTGTCATATTTTTCTGCATCTATTGAGATGCTCATATGATTTTTATCCTTCATTTTTGATGTAATTTATCACATTGATTTGCATGTTTAACTAATCCTGCACTCCTGGATAAACTTCACTTGATCATAGTGTATGATCTTTCAGTATACTGTTGAAATTTGTTTGCTAATTTTTTTTTTAGTATTCTTGTATCTATCTTAATCAGAGATACTGACCTGTAATTTTCTTTCAGCGTCCTTGTCTGGTTTGGCATCAGAGTAAGCTAGCTTCATAAAATGATTTAGGAAGCATTCCCTCCTCTTAAATTTTTTGAAAATTTGAGAAGGATAAGTACTAAATCTTGCTTGAACAAATAAGTCATCTGGTGCTGGACTTTTGTTTTGAGGAATCTTTTGATTACCATTCAATTTCCTTACTAGTAATCAATCTACCTATTCAGATTTTCTCTCTCTTCCTGATTCAGTTTTGGAAGGTTTTATACTTCTTTAACCATTCATTCACTTCAATCTATGTGTGTTCTTACATCTCATGTGAGTCTATTGTAAATAGCATATAAATGGTTCTTGAGTTTTTCTTTCCATTAAGCCATTCCATGTCTTTTGATTAGACAATTTGATCCATTTATATTTAAGGTGATTATAGATATGTATTTATTGCCATTTTGTATTTCTTTTCTGTTGTTGTAGTTCGTTTCTGTTCTTTTGTTTTTCTGTGGTACTTTTATAGTTTGATAACTTTCATTTGTGTTATGCTTGATCTTTAGTCACGTTTTCTTATTTGTTTTTACTATAGATTTTTGTTTGGAGGTTTGCATATAACTTCCTCTATATATAGAAAATATCGTACTTTAATTTGATAGTGAGCTAATTTTGAGCTCATTTTAACAGTCTATATTTTTACTCTTCTCCTATCTATATTTTATGTTTTCATGTCCTTGCCCTGCTCTCTTTATGTATCTCTTAACTGGAAATTGTGGTTTTTGTTTATACTGTTACATTTGTATTTAACCTTTGTGCTACCTTTATATATGATTGATTCTTATCTTTATTATATGTTTACTTTCATCAGTGAGATATTTTGTCATCTATGTTTTCTTGTTATTTCTTAGTGGCATTTCTTTTCATTTTATATAACTTCTCTAAATATTTATTGTAAGTCCAGTTTAGTGGTAATATATGTCTTTAGCATTTGTTTGTCTGAAAAGTCCTTTATTTCTCTTTCAATTCTAGATGCTTTGCTGGGTATTCTTGGTTGGATTTTTTTTTTCTTTCCTTTTAAATTCTATTCCCTCTTGCTTCTAAATTTTCTGTTAAGAACTCTTCTAATAGTATTACAGGGTTCCCTTATATGTAATTAGTGTTTTCTTTTACTATTTTAAGATTCTTTTTTCATCTTACTTTGCCATTTTAATTATATGTTCTGGTGTGGATCTCTTAGAATTCATCTCTTTGTGCCTATTGTATCTCAATGTCTGTTTTCTTCTCCAGGTTAGGAAAGTTTTCAGCATTATTTCTTCAAATATGTTTTCTGCCCCTTTATCTCTCTCTTCTCCTTCTGGTATCCCTAAAATGAAAACGTTATTCCTGTAGATGTTGTCCCATATATCCCTTAATACAGCTCCTTTTTTACCCTTTTTTTTTTTTTTTTGCATTTCTGTTTGAATTGTTTCCATTACTCTATCTTCCAAATTGTCGATTCTATCTGCCACTTCATCTAGTCTGCTATTGAGTCTTCCTAATGTATCTTAGTTCAATCATTGCATTCTTTAGCTCTGTGATTTCCATTTGAAACTTTTATTTTCTCTACATTTGTTGACATTCTCACTTTTTTATGCATTATTCTCCCAAGTTCAGTAAACACCTTTATTACTACTACTTTTAAATATTTTCAGGTAACTTACTTACCTCCATTTCATTAAGGTGTTTTGTTTTGTTTTTTCCTGGGGTTTTCTTGCTTTTTTGAATGAGGCATCATTATGTCTTCTCTTTTATTTTGACTACGTGTTTATCTCTACCTATAAGTTAAATAGATGTTAAGAGAGGTTAAAAAAGCTTTCTCAATCTTGAAAAATTGTCCTTGTATTGGAGATAAACCTTACCATTAAAACTTGCCCTAGTTCTAAGTTGTCTCTCAAAATTTTGTGTTTATATAATAAGGCCATTTTTTTTTCTTGAGAGGTCCCAATTGTAAATGCCAAAAGCTATCTTTCTGGTGGTTTAAGATCTGTGTAGTACATAACTGTAATCCCTTCTTCGTCACCATAGTCACATTCAAAACTGGCATCCTTTATATGTTCTGTGCAGACTTCTGATGCCTTAACTGACAGCAGCAGGGATCACTGGTGGCTTCAGCATCCAGGGTACAGAGACTGATATAGAATAATAGCCCAGGGTGCCCAATCAGAGGGAGAGGCCTGTACCTAGGTATACAGACAAGTGTAGGATGTTTGGTCCATACAGACAAGTGTAGGATGTTTGGTCCATCATTAACCCTGTTAAATTAAAAGTTTCTTGTAAGGATGGTACCCACTAGTATCAGTTGCTACATGAATAAAAGGGGAACTCAGATATGTAGCCACCAGCATCTCTGTTCCCAGAAAGATTGCCATTTCCTGCCCACCATTTGAGGTTTTAAATTTAGATATGGCTTAGGTACTCTTCAAACTTCTACTTTTGTACTGGGTCCTAAAGCAAATGGGTTTGCACTCAGCTCTTTAAAAGAAGAATCTCTGTTGCTCAAAATATAAAAATGGAACTACCATTTGATCCAGCAGTTCCATTTCTAGGCATATACCCAAAGAATACCAATACATTCATCAGAAAACAAAAATTTTGCACCCTTATGCTCATAGCAACACAATTCACAATAGGCAGGATGTGGAAACAACCTAAATGCCCATTGACATATGACTGCATAAGAAGTTGTGGTATACTCAATGGAATTCTATGAAGCTATTTAAAAAAGATGAAATTGTGGGTTTTGCAACAATTTGGATAAAACTGGTGGTGATTATGCTGAGCAAAATAAGCCAGAAAGAAAAAAAGTAGTATGGTTTCAATCACTTGTGGAATATAAATAAACAAAAGAAATAAACAGATAAAGGAACAAAATTCACGTGATGTAGAACTACGATTCCTGAGTGGGGGCGGGGATAGGGCTGGGAGGAAACAAAGGAAGGAAGGAGTTAATGTGGTGTTGATGGAGAACACTGGAACTCTGGTGGTGGCAGTGTTGTGAAATGCATGCAGACTAAGGTGCAAATTCAGTATCCCAAAAATCACATAGCAGTGTAAACTAAAGAAAAAATAAAACCATTTATATAACAAAGAAATAAAATTAAAAGCCCAATTTTTGTTCCCCACAGTAAAGTGGCACTTCTTAATGTAAACCCTGCTGTTTTTCACAGCCAGATATTTAGGGCGTTAGTCTTTCTGGTAAAGATTTCAGTAGTTGAGGTACCTAATATTATGACTGCAAGCTTTTCACTACCCAGGATGAAACTCTGTGTTCATGATAACCTTCCTGACCATCAGTTGCTGCATTTGGGTTGTTATTCGTGGTGAGACTGGCTCTCTAACACCCAACCTTTTTAATCAGGGTTTTTTCATTCTTCATTGAAGAGATATTGTTCTGTTAGTTTTCAGGTCTGTTTCAAAGAGAATGGGTCCATATCTAGTTGTAATTTGCTGAGAAGAGGTGAGTTCAGGATCATTTTATTTTATCTTGAACTGTCCTTTCCATCATTTACTTTTTGTTGTGTTCGATATGTTATTTGGTCCACACCTGCAAGTTATTTGATAGTCCTTCCTCCAGAGAAGGAGTCTAATTTCTCTCCCCTTGAGTTAGGGTTAATGCCTCTCATCTAACATAAAATATGGTGGAAGTGACAATGTAAAACTTCTAAGATTTGGTCATAAAAAGCATTATGGCTTCCTTCCTCCTTGTTCTCTCTATGATCACTTGCTCTAGGTGAAGCCAGCTGACATGTCATGAGAATACATCAGACCTACATGTGGCAACTAAGGTCATAACAGTCCTGTGAGAAAGCTGTGTCTCCAGTCCCAATCAAGCCTTTAGATGACTACAGATTTGGCAGACATGAGAGACCCTGAACTAAATCAGTCAGGTAAATCATTCTTGAATTCCTGGCACAAAGAATCTATGAGATAACAAATCTTTATTGTTTTAAGCTACTCATTTTTGGCATGATTTGTTATTTTTTTACTCATTTTTTTAATTCAGTATTTCTTCATTTCTAATTTTTTCATAACCACATGTTGTTTCATTGCCTCCTGTTCTTATTTTATCATTTCTAGGCCTTTCTTTTTCTTTGAAAATGCCTAAATCATTTATTTTAAAGCAATTTCTTTTGTAATTCTTTTATCTTTTTTCCTTCACTGTTGGTTTATTCATTTGCTGCTGTTTGTCTCTAACGATGTGGGACTTCCTGGGGGTTTTGTAACTTTTGTTTGTGAAATTACCTTTTATGAGAATTCCTGCCTACAAATATCCAGAAAACCCAGAGAAGTTTTGATACTCAGGTTCAGACTTTGCAGCTTAGTGTAATCTGCTTACCACAGCTGGCCCTGAGCATACAACATGGGCCAAATATCTTGTCAAACTAGGTGGTTCTTCTCAGGACCTTAGCCATACCCCAGGCAGGAAAATAAGGGTTTTCTACTGCCCTTCCCACATTTAATAGGGAGAAAGTATTTCTGGCCTTAGTTTTACACAGGCTGTATAACTCCAGTCTCCGATTTTCAGAGTAACGGGGTTACAGTCAAAGCCTATTGATTGGTCAGCTCCATTCCCAGTCCCCACTAGCCTAACAGTTAAAGCCACCAAATTTAATGTGGCCCATGACTTAAATTATTCTATGAAAACCTCTCTATGGGAATCTCTTCTCTTGATTTACACAAAGCTATGTATTTATTCATTTTTTCTCTCATAATTTATAAGTTTTCAAGTTAGAAAAAGGAGACTTCTAGCCTATAGCCAAAGCATTTGCCATATACAAGAAGTCTTATATGTTAACTTTCCACATTTGTTTTTCTGTAATACTCAATCACATCTTAAGCTTCTAAAAAGCAGGGGCAGTATCATGTCCTCTTTCACTTCTCCTCATTGGAAGAGCAGATACCTTCAATATGGTAGCTGTCTATTAAGTATTTGATAGACTAATAGGTGAGGAGATGTTGTGATGGAAAATTCAGGAGGAAAAAAATATAACTAAACTTCTCCCATATTTTATTAGGACTTCTCACTCCCAGCTTTGGAATCCCTGTAAGAAGCTGGTTCTTATGCTCTTTGTGGATTACAGATACTTTCAAAACCCAATTAGACCCTCTTTGCAAAAAAAAAAAAAAAAAAAAAAAAAAAAAAAAAAAAAATATATATATATATATATATATATATATATATATATATATATGAAACAAATTCTGCTTTCTATTTCAGGAACTTAAGTAATGTAGAAATTTAGCCTAAAATAGAAAAATGCTCTTTCTTTGTGTCCCTTAACAACAACAAGTGGATGTTGTGAGTTGTTTGCCACATACTGAAGATTATTTTTAAATCATGTGTAAAGTCTCATTTGATGAGGCCTAGTAGCCCAGACATTAAATCTGTGACTGTGTTGTAATCCATGTAAAGCCCAAGGACCTAAGTTTGTGACCCGGGACCAAGGGGAAAAAGCAACCATTAATTAATTAATTAATGTTTCTTCTTCGTCTTTCTCCCTCCTGTCTGTCTGCCTACTTGCCATCATTCCTGCCTGCGTGCTTTCTAGAAGGAAGGAGGGAAGGAAGAAATGTGAGAAAGAAGAAGAGAAAGAAAGAAAGAAATAGCTTGGTCCAACGTCCTCTCTTGACAAATATGGAAGCTAAGGGCATATGTGACTTGCCCACACAAATCATGGTCTTATGTCTGACTAAAGGCAGCTCTAATACCAAGTGTGTTCCACTATCTAAACTACTTCTCCCCATAACTTTGGGACTAGTTATACTCCTATGTGATATAACCACCAAAAAGTCAGAATTAATTTTAATCTGAGAATATATGACACAAAGTTGTTACCAAGATGAAACCCATGCCTCACCTGGCTTTATAAAAACCCTCCCACCCACTGTACCTGATCTTTACTGTGTATCAGTAAAGTCGACTGGTACATCTAAAAATATAATCTTAGTCCCTTAGCCAACTGAGCTCATGCCATGTTCCCATCTGTCACTCAAGGTCAACTCACCCAACATTTATTGATGCTCTTAACACTGGAAATACAGAAATGGTCAAGATTGCACAGGGTTCATAGGCAAATGGAATGTTAAACATGTAGACACTTAGCAATAATAAAATGTACACAATGAACTAGAAGCATGCAAAAGAACGAAAGGCCCTTCTGACAAAAAAATGTATAATGAATTTGAAAAAAAAAGGAACTTGTTTAAACACATTCTCAGTTCACCAAAAAATAGATGTACAAATTATTAGAAAAAGTGATAACACCCCTAAAAATACCCTCAGCTCCTTAAAAGTTTTAAAGTTCACTCATAAAAATTTTTTGGTTAAATAGATGAAAACAGTACAGTTCAAGACTATATAGATAATTAAATACCTGAATGTATGAGATGCTCTCAAATCTGTATTCAGAGGACAAATAAAGAGACTTAAATATTTGAAGTAGTAACTTTAAAATGGAGTAGGTTCTAAAATTAAACTAAAATTTCAAATTAAATGATTTAGAAAAAATAAAGAAGAAATAATTTGTTAAAAAATTAATGCATTATGAAAGAAAATAATTGATCCTCTTTGCAAAAAAAAAAATAATAATGAAACAAATTCTACTTTCTATTTCAGGTACTTAAGTATGATCCCTATCCCTATTCTGGTTAGTTTTTTCATTAGATATTTAGCCAATGCAGTAAGGTAAGAAAAAATAAGAAATGCAAATATTGAAAAAGAGACCAAATTAGCATTATTTGCATAACCAACAATCACCAACCCAGAAAACTTAAGGTAATGAAACACTGAAACCAATTACCCAACAAACAAGACAATTATAAAATATATAAAAATGAAAAGAGTATCAATAATTACTTAGTAAATATAATAGGCAAAGGGTTCCATTTCCAACAGCAACAAAAATACAAAGTATGCTGGAATATATACAACAAGAAATGTGCAGGATCGTTATAAAGAAAATGACATGCTTTAAAAAGATCCATAAAGAATATTTGAGAGTGGAAGGAGTCTTATGTGTGAAAAGTGAGATTTAATAGAGTAATTTAAGGCACACCCTGGGGTTCAGGCACTAAGTTAGCTGCTGGAGCGTGTAAAGTCCAAGGACCCTGATGGCAGGGAGGCACGCAAAAATAAACAAACAAATAATTAAAGGATTTCCTCCCCTCTCCCTTCCTTCCTTAAAAATGCTTCTCCATTCGCTCCCATCCATCTTCCCTTTAAAAAATTATATTTATGTATTTATACAATTTTTAAAAAGAAGAAGGAAGAGAGGATATATATGATATATATATGATTTTATATGATTTAAATTCTCCCATTAATAGGCTTTTACTCAAAATTACAATAGGAATTTTGGGAATCTGAAAAAAGAATGGTTTGAAGTACAGAAATTGTTTTGAAAATTAAAGAATAATGAGAACTTGAAATTCAGCTACCAAAGCAAATTCAAAATCTAGTAAATAAAACAATGCAGAGCACTTTACAAAGGATCAGAACAAGCTCAAACAGAGAAGAATTTAGTCTAGGAAAAGTATGACATTCAAGTGGAGAGAAAAAGATAAATTTATTAAAAGAAGTGGTTCTAGGCATGTGCTGGTAGAGTAGCAGTTAGGTCAATTGCCTCCAAAGGAGTGCAGGCCACATACCCCTGGGTCCATGTCTCAGGTCTGGAGGTGGAGTGGGGGGTGGGGATAGGGGGAGTGATTGGGGTAGGGGTGTGGACAGCTAGTGTGAAAACTAAATAAAAATAAAATGAAATGCGTCTTCCTCCTCTCTCCTCCTGCCTGCCTGTCTCATCGCCTTCATTTCTTCCTGCGCATTTCTTTAAAAAAAAAAAAAAAATGGTTCTAGGACAACTGGGTACACTATTGAAAATAAAATATAAAAGTCAATCCTTAACTCATAGAACTTACTAATGTTCCCAATGGATTTTTAAAAAATTAAGTGTTCAAAAAATAATGAAAGAACCAAAATGCAGATGAATATTGATCTGATGGTAGGTATGGGAATCTTCTAGGAATAAAATTAGGAAGGATAGAAGGAGAGGAAGGAGAAAGGAAGGGAGGGAGAAAATATTAATAGAGTCAACTACATGAAAGTTACTTCTAGAAATAAAAATAACAAAAATAAACACTTAAGGCCCTTAATAATTTGATAAAAATATTTGCAACATGTAACAGATAAGGAATCAATATTTTTAAATCACCATTTGCAGATCCATGAGAAAAAAACAAAACTATTTAAATGAGCAAATAGCAAAGAATGCGATTTTTAAAAGGAAAAATGAAATAACATACAACTGTTTGACTATCTAGCTTCATTAATAACCAAATAAATGCAAATTAAAACAAAGCACCAAATCACATTATTTTCGAATATTGAAATTCTTAAGACTAGTGAAGATACAGGATTATAGTAGATCTATTTGACAGAGTTGTAACTGATACAATACTTTCAAAGACCAATTTAGTAACATGGAGTTAAATCACACAAATATTCACTACTTGACCCCAAATTTCCACCTCTCCAATTTTCTCCTAAGAAAATGATCAAAGCTATTTACAAAGATATGCATAAGAATAGTCTTTACAGTATTACTTCAATAAAAGAGCTTGAATCCTCTATAGTACTAGGACCCTGAATAAATAAATTACAGAATATACTCATGCAGATTCATTAAGTTTACTTGTAGGCTATCTACTGACACACACACAAATGTCCAAGACACATTGCTAAAGAAAATGTTTCAAAACAGTGTGCAAAATACAATCTTAACTGTTTTAAACTTTTAACCATAAAATTAATTCTTAACTATTTGTCTTCTTCACACACTACCAGCATGTTCTCATCCCTGGCAACACTGCAGAATAACCTGGATCACCTTAAGAAAATAGCTCTGCTAACACCCTGCTCCCCAAAATTTAAAACAGGATTTCTATAGATGGGTTCGGTCTGGGTTTTTTTGTTGTTACTGCTTTTTAGTTACCCCCAAGTGACTCTAATGCTCAGCCACTGCTGAAATCTACTGATGTACAGAGCAGAGGTTTTCAATCTAGGCAATTTTGTCTCCATGGTAAATATCTGAAGACATCTTTGCTTGTGGTTCCAACTTGGAATAGGGGTTACTAATAGTGGAGAACAGGTTTTATGAGTTTAATTGTACGTCTCCAAAATCTGTAAGTTGAAGTTTTAACTTTCAGTGCCTCCAAATATAACAGTATTTGGACATGAGGTCATCAAAGGGCTGATGAAGCTAAAATGAGACTTTCAGGATAGGACCCCAATCCAGTATGACTGATGTTCTTGTAAGAAGAGAGACATCAGAGATGTGTATGCACAGATGAATGTTCACAAGGGCACAGCAAGAAGGTGACCATTTACACCCCGCAAGCAGCCTCAGAAGAAAGCCTCAGCACCTTAAACTTGGACTTTCAGCCTCCAGAACTATGAAAAATTAAGTTCTGTCATATGAGCCTCCCCAAGTCTGTGGTGTTTTGTTAGGACTTAGTGAGCAGGGATGCTGTTAAAGAGACTACAGTGCATAGAACATTCTCCACAAGAAAGACGTAGCCCACTCAAGAGCACTAGGTTTGGGGAGCTCTCCTCAGAGTCCAGCGTGGCGTGCTGTCAAAGACTGCCCTGAGGTGAATATTTTCTAGGTGAATGAGATATTTAGCAAGTAAAACACAGAAGGATTTAGTCACCAATTAGATGTGGCAAGGGAGGGAGAAGAGTCAAGAATGGCCAGGCAGGTGAATGGGGGAAGAAGAATTCAGGAAGATGGACAGGCTGGAGTGGGGAATCAGATGGAAGTTGAGGTGGAAGTGTTCAGTGGCTTCTGGAAATACAAACAAGGCCATTGCTGCTGTATTGGGAGAGGTTCGGCTGCTGACATAAGCCAGTCTCAAAGGAGCATCTCAAATGAGCAAAGTGCCATTGATGGAACCTTGAAGACCACGATATGGGCAAGGAGGGGAAAGAGGAGTACCTCCGATGAAGGAAGGGAACAGGGACCAATTAAAAACCTTCATCAAGGGCAGCCATGGAAGCTATGGTGGTTACTTTTACATGTGACTTGGCTAGACTGTACTGCCTAATTATTCAACAAATCTAGGTGTTATTGGAGGTCTTTTGTGGAGATAGCTAAAATCTCCAATCCATAGGACTTTAAACCAAGGATATTATCCTCAATAGTGGAAGTGAACCTCACCCAGCCAGTCAGACGTTCTCAGGAGCTGAAGTGAGGTTTCCCTGAGGAAGAAGAAATTCTTCCCTAAGGTGATATAATCAGCTCCCACCTGAGTTTCCAATCTGCAGGCCATCCCCTCAGATTCAGACTTGCCAGGGCCCACAATTCCTGGTTGTGTGCCTCTGAAATCTTGACAGGCACAGAAACCAAGGAGAAGGTGAGCAATAGGATAATTCTGCAGCCTTATACACTGGCTGTGGCATACAGGAGTGAAAATAAGAGGTCACTTCAGACGAGGAGGGGAGAGGAAACGAGAGGAGAGGGGAGGGGAGGGGAGGGGAGGGGAGGGGAGGGGAGAAGGAGAAGGAGAAGGAGAAGGAGAAGAGATCTGGGAGAGAAGACACAGGAAGATTTTGAAAATGTGTGCCTTCCTGTGGAAATGAGGGGAAGTTAGGAGAGGGGAACATGAAGAGACCAAGTTGGGACACAGGTGTCTGGCTGCCCACTCCTGCCACCATTGTCTGAGCGCTCGCCACAGCCCAGTGCTGCTTTCAACAGTTTACACTCATTAACCCTTACCACCAACATTCGAGGTGGGGAGAGGGGCAGCTTGCACCTTTATTTTACAGAGCGGCAGCTGTGCCTGAAAGACACTAGTGGTATTCTGCTGTCTGCTGGTAGGTAGGGGAGCCCAGATGCAAACTCAGGCCTCTGATTCCGCACTCCCGCTACTCACTATGAAGCTGTCGTGCTAGGAACGCTGGGTCCAGAGAAAATACTAGGAGTGGGAAAAACAGAGTTCTAATGCTGACTGCCCTCACTGGCCTCAGGGCAGTGCCTGGAGGTGGCAGCTGGCAGGAACCATCTGCTGCAGCGAAACTGCCCAGGCTTAGAGGTCAGACTCCTCAGTCTGGGTCTCAGGGCTACCATTTACTGGTTGTGTGGCCTTGGGCATCTTTCTTACTCTCCCACAATTCAGCCTCCCCATTTTTAAGAGTGAGATAAATGACACCTCCTTTTAAAAGACTGTATTTTCTGAGACAGAATACAAAAAAGCACAAAGTACATAATAAGTAAGTGCACCAGAAAAGGGAGTTCCAGTGTATTCTTTCTCTGGTCCCCAGTTTTCTTACCCATTCTACTCCCTGCAGGGTTGCTGGGCCCAATCATATAACATGTGCAAAAGTCCTTGATAAGTATAGGACATCATCATTATGGGAGGACAGGAAGAGGAGACAAAATCTGTACTTGATGCAAAATTCAGTCACAAATTGTACAAACCTAAAAAAGTCATACAAACATCCTGTGCCTCAACTTCCCCATCTGAAATGCAGACATCATGAGAGCTGCCCCACTTCTCTAACACCGAATGAGAACAAATGATGCAAACTGTAATTATTACAGACTGGCTGACAGGTCATATGGCTATGTAGGACTTCTAAACACCCAGGTGACATTCCCAGCCCCTCCCCCTTCCCATGCACACATTCCCCCTCACATCAGCTTTTTGTCTCCTCAAGGACACACTAGCTCTAACTTCATAGAATTTTCTTTCGTTCTTTCAGCTCAACTCAATGCACATCTCACATCTTGCTCTCCCTGTCATTCTCTCTCCCAGAGTTGACATATGGCTGAACCGATATCCTTCCTCTGCTTCCTTTCTTGTTACTACATGTCCAGTGGTATTGCACAAAAGTGCTCAACGGGAAGGGTCAAGCTCAGTTTCAAGCCTGAGGTCTGGGATTACATCAAATCTGTAACGTTTATCTGCCCTCGCCATCAGCCAAACACTTCCCAATTTAGGTCTCACTCACATCAAGAGAAGACAGAATTGTGGGTTGCAACGGGCCCTGCTCTCGCCTCCATTTTTCTTACTTACTTCCAAGAGAACAGCTCCCAAAGCCACTTAGGCCCACATCATGGTCACAGTGTGGCTATCCAGAGCCAGGCAGCATTACTACCTGAGGCAGTTGCAGGGGCTGCTGTCAGAGTGAACAGACCACCTCCATCTGGCTGGCCAGAGAAAGGCCCACACAAAGGGCTTTTTGTTTCAATTAAACAAGAAATCAACGCGAGCCCCATTTCCAAGTGTCTCGCTCTCCACGTGCCTTGGGCACACAGTGAATATTGCTGTTACACAACAGATCTCTCCCCTTATACCAGGCACAGCCCTAACTGTGGTGGAGGGATGGAGGGGGTATGTACTGACTAGTCCCAAACATTTGCCTTTTTTGTGGGATGCCACCTTAGGAGACATCCCATGTGCACATCACCAGTGCCTGGGACAGTGCCTAAAACCTGGGAGGTACTTCATAAATATTTGTGTGGAGAATTAACAAATGAACAATGCGCAAATAAAAAGTTCAAGTGGGGGATTAGATGGGAAACTAAAGTTTGGGTTTGGTTTGGTTTTGTATTTAAATGAAATTGCAGAAGACAGAACAGTCATTGGAGTTTCAAATTAGAAGGCAACGAGACCCAGGAAAAAAGTAAGATATTCGGCCATTTGGGGGCATAACATCCAGCCAGCAGGTACTCACTGGAGATAGTGCGGGCACAGCTCTGGACACTGTCCAGGTCCAAAAAGGAGAACTCCACCAGATTCGGGGACAACTCCCTTGCAACTTTCTGCTCCTTCCTTCTGCCTTGTTTTGCTGTCCTGCTCTGCATACACAACCCAAACGAGGTTACTTAACCCTGACAGCTTTCTCCAGGGAGCAATTAGAGCCTTCAAGGTCTCACCTATGTCTCACCTGAAGTCTTCTCATTAGATAGTTACTTAAAATGTTCCCAGGGCCTAAAACATTAAGATTTAAAAGACTGCTTTTTCCATGCCAAATCAGACCGTTGTTTAACATGGTGAGAGCTACCACTGAGGTTATTGAGGTAGAAAAAGGGGGTCATATGTTGCTGGAGAATAGACACTTAGAGGGGAAATTAAAACCAAGACAGTTTCAGGGACCAGGCTCATCTAGGTGATGTCTTCAGAATCAGCCTTTGCAGGGGTCTGCAGTCCAAACGTCAGGCCCAAACTAGCCTTCTGGATTTCTAAAGTACTTCCATTCTGCATTCCCAAGGCACAAAATAGGCAGATTCGAACTGCCAGAAAGATGCACGAGGAGAAGGCTGGATGGAGGACCAGCCCTTTGGCCTGCCTTAAAGGAGGGCAATTCAGCAGGGACACTGGCAGAAGACAAAAGCTGGTGGTGTGAATGCGGGAGTCAGAGACAGGAGACTGACCTGGGCTGAAAGCTTGTCTGAAGTCAAAAATGAAGTTCTCCTTTCTGACCAGCCCCACCCTGCCAAAAGGTTCTCGCCCTCCCTGGGAAAGTGCTCTGGGGAACACCAAAGTCATTGGGGCTGTGTGGGGAATTCATACTGAGTCATCCTGGACTTCTGACTCACAGATAGTGGTTTAAGAGAGGGGTTCTAATTTATTCAAAATGTCTTCCCAATTTCTACATGATATCGGTTCAGATCAAATCCTGGAAATGGATATCCTCTCCTTCAAACCTGAAGTTTATTAACCCAGAACAGAAAGAGGCCTTCTAAGTGGGCAGGGAAAAATGAACACATCAGTTTGGTGTCCAGCTTAGGGTAAATTGAAAACATTCCTGGGTTCCTCTAAGCTCTTAAGGGCTTCTGTTTACCAGAACTTTCTCAGAAAAAAATTGTTCATTTTTCTAAGCTGTGAGTTTACACAGGCATCAGGATAACTCCATTGTTAAGACCCATACAAACCAAAAGCAGATGATTTTTTGTTTCCCCCACCATTTCCCCAGAAGTCCTTATTCTCCTTGCAGGGCAAAAAGACCACCATGACACAGGGTGACCTGGTGGGGGTGGGGGGCACTTTTAGCTTCCTGTGGCTGTTTCTAAGCTGGTGAGGACCCCATACTCCACGTGACCCTCTGCAATGTCTCAGGCAATATTGGAAATGCAGTCCTTGGTGAGAGCGCCATGACAAAGATCACCTTCCTGGCCTTTTTAAGGGCCTGATAAGGTAATCTAGGCCTTTGGTTCTAAGTAAGATGTAGCATTTTAAAAAGGGCCTTCTGGAGACATTGCCTTTGGCAATATTTGTCATATATTTACCAATCATTTCTATATTTGGGGAAATTCCCATAACATCCCTGCTTCCCTAATGTAGTTACAACACAAACTCCCAGATTCTTTTGCAACTGAGTGCAGGCCTGTGGCCTAGCTCCACCATTATACACACCCACACAAGATGTTGTTCTAGCAATGAGGATGTGAGCAATAGGAGAAAGCAGTCTACACCAAGGGAATCCCTTTGGCAGACTCTACTAGCAGGAGAGGCGTCAGGCCTTGAGTGACCAGGTCCAGCTCCAGACACAGACGTGACCCTAATGTTGGAGGCAGCAGTGCATGCAGCAGAGATGATAAGTTCCTGGCATTTAGTTCTTGGCATCTACAGGGATGGTTTTTCTCTTCAGACCAATGCTATGGTGTGGTTGAGGCATTTTTCCTGGAAACTTAACTTTGAAACTTTCTCCTAAATCTCAGTTATTTGGGAGGGGGTCAAATATCATTTAATAAATCCATTTTGTCCTTGAAACAGCTAGGGAGGTTTCTGTTGCTGGTAATCAAGAATCCTGATGGGGAATTTTGGAAGAGGAGGGACACATAGGCTTTGAGGCACACATCATCTGACACTTGTCTCTGCTCTGTGGGGGCTCACTCCTCTGCTGGCCTCTAGTGACAGGGTCGAGGAAAGGGTCATCCTTTCCTAGAGATGTAGGAAATGCTTTCAGTGCAAGACAGACTCACAAGTTAAGAGCAATCCATTCTCTGAATCAGTGATGTCTGCAGATGAACGGTTGTTAGATGCCCACTTAAAGCTACAACCCAGGGGAACTTCAAGACATGACCTCACGCCAGGGTTAGAATTCCATGCTCCCCCTTTGCCTTCCCTTCATCAGCCCTACCTCAATCTTTACTTCACCCCTTTCCAGACACCTAATCACCTCATTTATCAAACCTTTCTCTCCCACTAACTTCAAACTTGCAACCAATGTCTTTCAGAAATCAGCTAAAAATAGTTTAGACTATGATCCTTTGCCAGAAGTACTTGGAGGATAAAGGAATCAGAACTATGCATAAGACTAAAGGAGCAATACCTCCTGGTGAAATTTCAAGCAACAGCTTAGTTGATAAAGGAAAATGTTTTGGATTTATTTCAATTTTATGTATGTTTTATTGGTTTGTGTTTGTTTTAGCAATGAGGACTTCCTAGAGTGTCAATAAATCCATCAGCAGAAGGAAGTCTCTAACATTTATTGATGGGTATGGTTCTAGATGCCTTGCCAATGTTGTCACACTTACCCATCGCCCTCCCATATTAACCTCACCAACTACCTCACTGCTTCTCCAGAATGCCTACTGCTCCAGCATCAGGCCTTTGCACTTGTCAATCCCTCTGCCTAAAGCATGATTTGCCCAGACACCTGCATGCTTCACTCTCTTACTACCCTCAGGTCTCTGTTCAATATCCTTCATTAGCAATAACTTCCAGGCTTGCCAGTCCCTAACCCCCTGACTCCCGGGATTCTCATTCTCCCTTTCTGCTTAGTAGCCCTCCACATCACTGATGACCATAAAACATATTTATTAATTTACTATCCACCCCTCCCCCACTAGAATCTAAGTTCTTTGTGGGCAGGATTTTGTCTTTGTTCCTAGCACCTAGAACAATCGCTGGCAGATAGTAAGAGCTCAATCGAATTTGCTGAATGAATTAAATTCTTACAAAATTATATAAATATTGTTATCAATTTCAGGGAAAATGTGATTTTCAGAAAAATCTAATGAATTATTCAAGATTTTCCAGCTAATCATTGATGAAGTATGCACCCAAACTTGAATTTGTACTAGACCAATCTTGCCTGCCCCTACTATTCTAGGCAGGTTGATCACAGAGAATATTATGGACTCATTGCCTCTAATCCTTCGACCCACTTCCTGAGTAGTAATACTCATATTACTTGAGGTAATTAACTCTAACTGCTGTAGCTGATAAACCTTCATATCTGAGTAGATTAACATAGTAAGAGTTTGATTTAAGTGTTCCTGGTAGGAACATTCTCCTTCAAATGGTAAGTCAGGGACATCGGCACTTTTTAACTTGTAGATCCACCATCTTTGACATACTACTCAAGGTTACCTTTAAAATCATTTCTGTTGGAGCTAGCCTGAAGAGGAATGGAACACGAAAGCCATATGGGGGCTACTGGGTGAGGGGGACGCACTGCTGCTCACACTGAATTAGCTAACACTCAGTCACATGACCAAGTCAACCACAAGGCAGTCTGGGAAATGTTATGTGGCCGTCAGCCCAGGAAGAGGAGAATAAAAGGGTGGTGATCAATTATCAGTCTCAATAAGATCGAAATGCCATCTTCTATTAACAACTCAGGCTTTACAATGCTCCCAATGCTGAGTGGGGAGGCACCAGGCAAAGTGGTGAAGCACCTAGACACTGAATTTTGGTAGTGTTGGGTTCAAATCCCAGGCCCACCACTGACTACTTACTTGAACTTGGTCAAGTCATTTACTTCTCTAAGTCTCAATTTCCTCAACTATAGAATGGTATCTATTTCATCAGCTTGTAGAGAAAAAAAGCTAAGATAATGCTGTTTGGGTATGCAATGCAGTCTGACATAGGCTTTTATGAGGGAAAAATTTACATTAGAGGGTTCTCTAGCTTCTTCTCCTTGGACTCTTATTTCCAACCTTAACTGGTGGTCCAGGGGGCCACTTTGTGTCTCAAAGCTTAAGCAAGACATTATTTGTCCCACTTGACAAGTGACCTGTGAGTCCTCTCTGCTGCAGTCTATTGATGGTTTCTGACAAATCCCACAGTATCAGTTTGCATAACTAAGTTTGAAATGCCCTTTCCATTAGCAGAGGAGCTCTGCCATTAACTAATTACACTTTGGCTTTTCCCGTGTTAGCTGCTGTGCCAGGGAGAAGAGGCCAAGTATGAGGTGACCTCTGGCATGGAGAGAAGGTTTGTGCAGACTGGCATGAGTGGGGCAGATAGGCATGAGAACTGCTGCTTCTCTTCTTTCCTGTGTGTGAATCCAGGTACTGGGAGACAGCCCTGCTTAAAAAGGACTCATGGGGGAGTTGCTCCCAAATTTCCCACAGGAGTACTATCAAAGGATTTGGGAAAGCTCCAATTTTTAGAAAAATACTAATGTTCAGGAAAAAATTAAAGAAACTGTTCAAGGACAGCCAGTGAATACATAGTTTGATTCTGAAGGGGTTCTGATGGGAAACTCTCTGGCCTCAGAAACTAGGGTTCCCACTACAACACCTGCAGGATCAGCTGCAGGCCAGACCAGAAAGCAGAGGTCTGCTCGCTCCCCACTTTCTGCTGTACCTTCCTTCATGAAAGTTATGGGGAAAAAAAAAGAAGCCTCAGTTTGGGGGTGAGTCAACTGTGAGTTCAAATCCCAGCTCTGCCACTTAGGCAAGTTTTATAACTCTTCTCTAAGTCTCAGCTTCCTTATACGCAAAGTCAGAAGATCCATCTTAAGAGGCTCCCACAAGGATTAACTGTGGAAAAGGATGACTCAAAGGAAGCACCAAATAAATGTCAGTAGGTAGGCGTTTCCTATCCCTGTCCCTACCCTGCATTGTCTCCCATTTCTGTAAACCTTGATGTCACCAACCTGAAAATGTTCTTAAGGTGTCACCTCTTTGAGTTATTCTTATTTCAATGCGATACAGTGCAGCTGAGGTTTGGGGAAATCTGCCACCCTTTGAATAGTGTGATGCATTATCTCTGTGACACTGATAGGATGGACCCAATTAAAAAAAAATGCATTTAATGGAGTCAAAATTGCCTCTTGGGGGACAATTTGTCCCAAAAGAGTAAGAGTCATAAATTACAAGCTTCAACCAATGGTAAGTCTTTGATGCAGGAAAGGAGGAGGGATTTTGAGTTGAAATCCCTCAAGTCTATCCCTATCCCAGCTAGAACTGATTTCCACTTCCAGCTAAGATACAAAAAAAAGCACAAAGATGTGTTGTTTCCACCCTAATAATGAGGGGGAAAATCAGCTACAAAATCACAATTGTTTTAAAACTATCAGAGAAGTCAAAATGCGAAGTTGAAAATAAACTAAATTTCAAGAAGTAATGACCCATCCTAGCAAGAAATGAGGCGTGATTCTTTCCTCGTTAGTGAAGAAGCAGAGAAAAAGGAATCTGGCACGGGTGAGGATAAAGAGAAACCCACCAAACTTATGACAAACTTCCAGCCATGGGTTGACATGAAAGATTTGTGAATCTGCACCTACCTGCCAACCTGCTCTCACTGTTCACATCCAGGCCCATAGGTCATATGACAAGGGCTGGGGTAGGTGTGTGGGTAAAAGGGCTATAAAACTGAGGAGGGTGGGGTAAGAGATTTAGAAACCCCTCCGAGGCACGGTGGACTTCCACCAAGTACAATGCAGCCATCTCCAAAGATGTGGGCCAGATATCAGGATGGAGAGAGAGAACTTTCAATATGCAGAAAGCTAGGGTTAACACTGGAGAGCAAAGAGAATACACATACGGAGGTGGGGGTGGGGGGATAGGGAGTGACAGTAAAATTATAACGTATAAAGAATTTTCTAGAATCTCACCAATATTCAGATCCCAAAGCCTACTGAAGGGAAAACCTTGATTCTTTTCTCAAATTATTTCACTCCAGTGGCAAAATAAATCTAACTTAAGTTGCAATCAAGCCCAGATATAGCTGAATTACATATAAATTAACACAATACCCTCAGAAATAAAGACAATTCCTTTTTTCTAGAAGTGATTATTATTTACTTAATTTCTACTACTTATCCAAAATGAAATGTCCCCAAACACCAAGATATACGAAAGGTGCAAACAAAGAAGAAAATCTTACCCATAGTCAAAAGAGGAAACAATCAATTAAATCAGATTCAGATGACTCAGGTAGGGATTTCAAAATAACCACGATAATATTCTAAAGAATCTAGTGGAAAAATATATACACAAACAGAGTGGTAATTTCAGGAGAGAGAAGGAAACTTTTTTAAAGACCCAAATGGAAAATTATTTATTAAAAATGAAGAATATCTTTAATGGATTTAACATCAAACTAGATAGTATAAAGGAACAGATCAATAAACATGAAGACAAATAAATATAATTTATCCAAAGAGTAAAATAAGGAGAAGAAAACAGAAGTATGGAATAATATCAAATGGCCTAGAGAACATGTAATTGGAGTTCCAGAAGGAAAAGAGAGAGATAACAGCAAATATTCTTTTTAAGAAATAGCAGTGAAGCACTTTCCAAAATAAACCCAGAGATCCAAGAAGCTCAGTGAACCAAAACAGGATAAATACAAAGAAAACCTTACCTAGACATGTCATTGTTAAACTGCTGAGACTCAAAAAAATTTCATAAAAGTAGTTGGAGGAAAAAGATACATCACTTACACAGAACAAGAAGAATGAGGCCAGAAAGTGGAAACAACTTTAGTTCTGAAAGAAAAAAAGCCATCAACTAATGTTCCATTTCTTGCAAACACAGAGGCAATATAAAGACATTTTCAGATAGACAAAAACAAAGAGAATGTGTCTCCAGCAAACTGATCCTAGAAGAAATGCTCCCCTCCCCAAATTTCATGTATGTGTGTGATATATATTTGTTTACATGAATGTGGTTCTTTGTGTGTATATTTTTAAAAATTTAGGAGAAAACTATAGGATTGAACTGGTAAGTCATTTCAAGAGAAGAGAAGGAAACTTTAAAAAAATGAGACCTAAATGGAAATGATAGAAATTTAAAATCTGATATCAAAAATGAAAATCTTTGATAGATTTAATATCAAACTAGATATGGCAAAGGAACCGATTAATACATATTGTTTTCTAAGATAATGAGATAGCAGATGGTATTTTATTCTCAAATATAATTATATGTGTGTCTTTAACTTCTGTAAAAGAAAACTACTGATATTTAGAAAGTGAAAAACGTATATTGGGATTATAGCATAGATAGAAGTAAAATATATGAAGGCAAGAGCATAAAGGGCAAGAGGCAGGTAAAAGGAATTGTTGCTGTAAGGTTTCATTTTGTATTACAATAGTACACATGTATTTGAAGATAGATTGTGATAGTTCAAAGATAAATGGTTTAATTTCTAAAGAGCAAATGCTATGGAAGTAACATTAAAATCTAGCTAAAAAACCAAGAGAGAAGACAGAATAGAATACTAAAAATATGTGAGTCATTTAAAGTAATACAGTGAAAAAAGGAACAAAGAACAGATGGGGAAAATATCAAAATGGTATATATTTAATTCTATCGAATGTAAATAAACACACCAACTGTAAGACAGTAATTGTCAGATCTGATTTTTCAAAAACAGTAAGTTTATCTATATGTTATTTAAAAGTAATATGTGTTGATATGCCCTGGTGGCTCAGGTGTTGAGCCCATCCCTAGGGACCAGTGCACATACAGCTGAAGGACCTGAGTTCACAACCTGGGGCTGAGGCGAAAAGCTAAAGTGAACAGTTAAATAATTAAAATGCTTCTCTCTTCCTTGCTGCCTGCCTGCCTTCCTCTTTAAAAAAAAAAAGAAAACTAAATTTAAAAGTAACATGGGTTAAGCATAAAGACACAGAAAGGAAAACAGTTTTTTAAAAAAGGTATTCTGTGTAAATACTATGTATAAGAAAACTGATGTGCTGTATTACAATCATACAAAGTGGACTTCATGATAAAATTCATTTCAAATTTTTTAAAAAGTCAATTTACCAGGAAGACCTAACATCTTAAATGTGCATATGCTCAAAATTCACAAAACAGAAATGGGTAGAAAAAAAGGAAAAAGTAGAGAAATTCACATTCATAGTTGGAGATTTTAACACTCAGCATTTAATAGAATAAATAGACAAAAAAAAAAATCTCTAGGGATATAGAGATGAATGCCACTGTTAAATAATTTGACCTAATTGACATTTATAAAACACTACTCCCGAAATCTGCAAATACTCGTTAACTTTAAGTGCTCCTAAAACTTTCACCAAGAGAAACTACATGCTGGGCTATAAAACAAATCTGAAAAAAAAAGTCATCCAAGGCTCAAAATCATATCAAAGTATCATAATAAAATTCTCTGATCACAATAGAATTAAGTTGAACATCAATTATAATAAGATACCTAGATATTTTTGAAATATCTCAAAATGCAAATATCCCCTTCTATATAGCCCATAAGTGATAGAAGAAATGACAAGGAAAATTCGAAAATATCTCTAACTAAATAAGAAAACAAAACACAACGTAACAAAATTTGTGAGATATAGATAAAGTTGAACTTAAAGGAAATTGTAGATTTATGTGCCAATATTAGAAAAGAAAGGAGTAAATCAAAGACCTAAACATCCAATTTAAGAAACAAAAAAGACACAGAGACTAGATTGGGTGGTTTCCAGAGGTAGGGGAGGAAGGAAGAGGAATGAAATGGGTCAAAAGAAACAAACTTCCAGGAAGTCATAGGGCTATAATATGCATGGTGACACTACTGCATTGTCTACTTGGAAGTTGCTAAGAAAGCAGATCTTAAAAGTTCTCTCTTAAAAAAAAGCATGTGTAACTATGTTGGGAATGGATGTTAGCTAGGTTTATTGTGATAATCACTTCACGGAATATACAAATATTGAATCATCATGTCGTTGAAACAAACATGTCAATTATAGCTTAATTTTAAAAAAAGAAATAAGGAGAAAATTAAAAACAGCATTAAGTAGAAGAAAGCAAGTAATAAATGACAAATAAATGAAATAAAAAAATGAACAAAGAAATAAATTAAAAGTTAAATATTTGAAATAATTACACTCATAAAGCCTAATAAAAACCGACAAGAAAAAAAGGAAAGACGAAAGAGGTAAAATCATTATAAAATCTACAAATACTAAAAAAGAATAATAAGGGACATGATATACAAGTGGAAGTCAAAACATCAACAACTCTTATAAAATGGAAAAATTCCTTGAAAAATAAAACTAACCAGAAATGAAATGAGGAGGAATAGAAATTCTAAATGAATCTAGTTTATTAAATAGAATAAAGAAATCCAATTAATAATAAAATATTTACCAATGCAGAAACCTCCAGGCCCAGATGGTATCACCAATTAATTATGTAAAGAGTTAAGGAAGAATTAGTGTCAATCTAACATGAACACTTTAAGAAATTAGACAACTGGACTTGCCTCATTTACTATATGAGACTCAACTGATATCAAAGCCTGACAAAGACATAAATGAAACTAATAAATACAAATTTCTCTCATAAACATAGGTGCAAAGATACTTAAAAGAAATATTAGCAAAATAAAGTTGGCTATATATGCATAAATACACATATTTTGTATAGGTATATATGTGTTTGGGTTTATCTTAGATCATGTCCATTAAGTTGATCCAGGAAAGAAAGATTGATTTAATGTTTGAAAATACTAAACGCAATTAAAGGAGAAAAAATTACATAATCATCTCATTAAAAACAGAAAAATCAATTGAAAAAATTCAGCATCCACTCATTCTACATATACATATACATATACATATACATATACATGTACGCAAAGTAGGAAGACAGGAAGAAGAGACCTTCCTTAATGTGATAAATGAAATCTATAAGAAACCTATGGCTAATATCAAAACTGCATCCACAGATTTAGTATTATAGGAGACACTCTAGCCAGCACAATAAGACAAGAAAAAAATACATGATTATCAGAAAAGAAATAAAACCATAGTTATTTTCAGACAAGATAACTGCCTATATAGGGAATTCTATGGTATCTTCAAAAAAAGCAGTAGAAGTAATAAACGAATTCGGCAAGGTCCCTAATGAAAAGTCAATATAAAAAAGCAATTCAATTTCTATATAGTACCAATGGATAATATTGGAAAATATTTTATTTTTATTAGAAGAGCATCGATTTGCAATAGTTTCCATGACTTGATTCACACGCAATGTATACAACAACCACACACACCACCAGAGTTCTACTGCCAATTGTTAATGTTAGTCTGACTCTCTCTACCCAAGGTTTTCACCTTCCTGCACATTACAGTTTTGATTTCAGAGTCTAAGACAATTTTTGCTGTGCTTTCTTGACTAGTTACCTTTGTTCCACATATTCCACGAGTAAAACCATCTGATATTTTACTTTTTACCATATCATCAGAAATATTAAATATCTAGAAATAAACCTACTGAAAATATGTGCAAGGCACACAAAAATATTGCAGAGAAATGAAATAGGTAAATACATTTTGAGATACAACATGCTCGTGAATCGGAAGAAAAAATTTTGTCTAATGTCCATTAACTCTAAATAGATCTATAGATTTAATGACAGTACAGTCAAAATTCCAGATGCACTACTTGAAAATTTTACAAGCTGAATCTAAAGCACGTATGAGCATAGAACAGGCAAAATATTTGAAAAAGGGTAACAAATATGGAGGAATTATAACATATTATTTCAAGCCTTATAAAGTTATAGTGTGATATTGATATAAGAACAGACAAATAAATTAAAGAACAAGCAAGAGAACTGATAAGTCAAATTATCCATATATGGTCAACTGATTTAAAAATGAAAGACTTACTAAGAAGTGGTGCTGGAAACAAAGTGAATCTCAACACCTACCTCACATCTTAGACAGCTATAAATTAAAGAAAGATGAATTACAGGACTAAATGTGAAAACTAGAATGATATACCTTCTGGAAGAAAACACAGAGTATCTTTGCAGTCTTAAGGTGGGAAATGGTCTTTTAGGATGGTTACAAAAAGCACTAGCAATAACGAATAACTGATTAGTTTTGGTCTGGAGCAGACTGTATTTTCCAAAATGGACCACGGGCCCAAATGCTCTTCAAAGACTTTGCTTCTACCCACTGAGAATTAGAGTTAATTGACTCTTCTCTGGAACTAGGGTGAGCTTGTGACTGCCCCATACTTAGAATAAAGCAGAAGTAATGCTACATGACTTCTGAAGTTGGGTCAGAAAATAGAAACAGCTTCCATTTGACTCTCTCTTTCTTTGGATGCACGCGCCCTTGAAACAATCACAGGGAGAGGTCATGATAAATATTCCCACCAACAGTCCCATCTAAGGTCTATATCGACAGTATCAATGCAGATCTGTGAGTAATCAAGCCTTCAGATGATTTCAGTCCCCAATCAGTAAGCCACCAGCTGACACCAAAGAGAGCAAAGATAAGCAATCCCTACTGAGTTGTATCAAAGTTAAAGATTCATAAGCAAATAAATATCATTATTTTAAGTTAAAAAAGTGGTATATAATTTTTATCTCATAATTGGAGCATTATAAAAAATAATAATTCTGTGCATCAAGAGAGCATTAAGGAGGTGAATAGGCTATCCGGAGATAGCAAAAACTATTTACAACACATATATCTGACAAAGGATGTGGATCCTATATATATATATATAAAGAATACCTACAAATGAAACATTTAAAATCCAATAGCCCTACCTTTAAATATAAGCATAAAGTACCTCACAAAATAAGAAATGGTCAATTGAACACGAAAAAATGTTTCACGTCATCTTGAAGTACAAAGTAAAGCCAGAATTTTACACCTACTAATATGATTTAAAAGCACTGGCAATGCCAAACTTTGGGGACAGGACAGAGCAAGCAAAACGCACATGCGTTACTTGGTGCAAGTATTACAGAGTATAATCACTTTGGAGAACTATTTGGTGGTATCATGTAGAGTTAAACATATATCTATCCTGTGGCCCAGAAATCCACTACTAGTTTTTTATATACAACAAATGAAAACATGTTTCACAAAAAGCCTGGTACAAGAATATTGATAAATGTTTTATTCAGAATAGTGAAAAGGGGGAATAACCCAAATATCTATCTGTAAAAGAACAGAAAAAGTGATGCATGCCCTATGATGGGATACAACTTCACAGTATTAAAAAAGTGAGCTGTTGATACATGCAATACCATGGATGATTCTTGAAAAGATTCTTGTAAGTAGATGAAGTAAGACACAAAAGAGTACATAATGCATGAAGCCCTTTATGTAAAGTTAAAACTGATCTAAGACGAGAAAAAATAGACAGTTTCTTTCTAAATAAATCTAGATTCAATGCTATTCCACTCAAAATTCCAGCATGACTTTTTGAAAAATTCTCAAGCTGAATCTAAAAGTATGTATGGGCACAGAATAACCAAAACATCTAAAAAAGAATAACAAATTTGTATGATTTACACTACATTATTTCAAGCCTTATCATAAAGTATGTTATAGTGTGATGTTGATATAAGTATAAACAAATGAATCCAAGAACAATGGAGAGAACCTAAAAATTCCTTTGTCCTTAACTCAAAAGGGCTACAGGAGAAATTTCTGAGATGTTCCGTATCTCTCTTTTATTATACAGGCATACGCAGTGGTTAACACTTACTGAACTGAACACTAAAGATGAGTACATTTTATTAAATACAAATTATACTCAGTTAAAAATTAGAAAGAGGTAATTCTCTAAGTTCTATAACATCTCAGTGCTCAAGCAGTCCTTTATGGAAACTGCTCTAAGGAACACCTCTAACAAAGAAGACAAAGGCATATCCCTGTCCCAGCCCTCCCTGATTTTCCCACAGTACAGCAGTCTACCGGAACACAGGACTGACTGGGACACTGGAGAGTGCAGTGAGACATACGACAAACATCCAGGGTCCATCAGCAGGTATAAACTTGTTTACATATGATACCTCTGAAAGTGTCCCAATAGCACTAGTTAAGTAGGAAATTTTGCAAGGCCTTAAGGTCGTAAGTTATTCCAGTGAGTGTGAGTAATGAGAAAATCAGATATGTTGATTTATTCAGACCCATAGGCTGTTGGATTTGGTTTCATCAGAAACCTGAAAAGCTTTGAAAATTCACTCCAATGAGACTGTTCACTTCCCCATCTCACCAAATACCCACTTCAACGAATTGAGAACATGAGGAGTAAAACTCATTACCACCTTGTCTTGCCAGTATGTGTACTATTATCTTCCAAATATATATAGATATCAATTATCCAAATACAAATACACTGAAAGATATTATCAAGTTTACTATATCTTATCAAATAGTAAATGCCAATTATTTTTAATAAATAATTTTAATGACATTCCTTAAACTTGGACAAATAAATGGAGTTAGATAGACCTAGATTCAAATCTGGGTTTGCAGCTTCCTATTTATGTGACCCAGAGAAAATTAACTCATTTCTCTGACCTTCAGTCTCCCATCTGAAGAGATAGCTAATGATATTCTCTATCTCACAGAGTCACAGAGCGGATTAAACGATGACATCAAAATTTCAACACAGTGCATGACACAAAGCATGTGCTCGCAAATATTAGCATCACTCAGCAGAAACCATAAGATATACTAAAAAAAAAAAAACCCAGGACTTAGAATACTTGGCGTCAAAAGACATAATTGCACATTCATGTCCTCCTTTCTTTCTGGCTAGAATATCTTCCTTTAAGTCTCCGGAACTTTATTTTCTTACACGAAAAATAAAAAGACTGAATCTAGTTGTATCGGTGAGTCCCCACCACCTTTGAGCATCTTCTCATCCAATATGGCAGAAGATGACAAAGGTGGAAATATTATCTCACCATCAACACAATCCAAACAGAACCCAAATTGCAGCAGAATTCTAAGCACAGCAGGGCTGGGGAGACCCTGGCTTCCACTTCACACCAATGGTACAGTGAACAAATGATCCAGGAAAACATCTGGTACACAGAGAGCGTGGTTTGTTGAGCTAAGGATGATCTCTTCCCTCACGACTGGCAAATGAGTCAAAAGTTTCTTTTTTTTTTTTTTTTTTTCTTTGCAAATCTAAGCCAAGAAGACCCTGGAGTTCTGAAAGGAATCTGCCTTTTGCCATTCTTATTACAGTCAGACTGTCAGCGCCTTGCCTTGGGACTGTGGAGATAGCCTTCTTACCTGCCACTATGCCTCAGGAAATCCTTCCTACATTCCATCCTAAATAGCATAGCCAGAGCTGTCTTTCTTATGCACAGCGCTAGCACAGCTTCTTGAGTTCAAAGTCCTTTCAGAGGTGCCCATCAATGCTTCATGCTCTTCCTCCCACCAAGAATGCTTCCTAACTTCCATTGACCGTCGAACACACAGTTCAATTCCCATTGTTTCCAAGAATCTCCTACCTCTGGGTTTCTGGATAAAGTAAACAGGAGTGCTCATTCACTGGAGAATCTCAAGAATAATTCAAGTACATGCCCATCAATCTTTTCTGGTGCCCCATTTTCTATGAATTAAAAAAGAAATACTTCAGCTGGCACTCAGTACAAACCACATGATCTCTACCCAGATCTCCCTTCTACTGTTCCACCACACCTGGCCTAATCTCCAACCAATGTTGAGAATTCCCTGAACATACCTTCCCTGTTTTCATTCATGGTTTTCTCTCCACCTGGTGTTTTTGCCATCTGTCAAAATGTGACCCACCTTTTGAGAGAGATTTCAAATGTTATCTTAACTCTGCTACTTTCTCTAACTTTCTCCTTCCCCCAACCCTTTAGGACCTTTTTTCCCCAGAACTCTTAAAACTCTTTGGCATTTAAGTTACTGGTACATTTGGAGGACATAAGCCACTGAGGACGGAGACTAGCCTATTTATACACTGATCCTTCCATCAGTGTTGTTCATGCAAGTCGTGAGGATTAGGAATTGTTGGGTGAGGGACACTGGAAGACCCAGGTCTTGGCAGTTGTACAAGACAAGCCAGCATTGAGTGGGAGGTCAGACAGAATAGCACCAAGTAAGTCCCTTCCAGTTCTAATCCTCCAGGAACCTGAGAAGGCTCTAGGAGACCCCTGAACTCCCCTCTTTCTGAATTCGTTTGGCCACTAGGCATCCAATTTAATATGTAACTGATTGGTTGTGTGAAATATTTTTGATATTTCATTTCTTGCAAATATAACACCTTCACAGAGTTCAAACTTTTTTTGTAATTAAAATGTATAATGGACATCTTACTCCTCCCATTCCTGTCATGTGACTGCTCAGTTAACTACTTTTATTACCTTTTTGTATCCTTTCACATTTTCTTTATGCAAATATAAATACATGTTCTATTTTATTACACAAACAAGAGCTTGTATTTAGTTGTTTGTGCAATTGATTTGAGAGTTAAATTTGCCTCAGCAGCTGCAGTGAAACTGCTCTGTGAGGTGTGTGCCTTGAAACCCTTCATGCCCTACATATCTTGCTGAAGGCTGGGCACACACACAAATGCTTAAATAAGCACTTCTTGGTTGGCTGCCCCTCCACGACTTTCTCTGCCCTGCGTGGAGCTACGAGCACGTGTCCCACCTACAGCTCCAATGTGTGAGGGGAGGTCCTGCACTCTCACTTCCTCAGACACATTTTTAGAGAATGAGCTGAGTCCAGGAGGGTCAGTGCAAGTTTCAGTCTGTGGTACGCCCAGCCTCCTACCACCTTACAATTTAGTGGAAGAGAAAGTATGATGGACCAGGAGTAGGGAGACTTGGTGCTTACAGTTGTGTCCCCAATAGGTTGTGCGGTTCTAGACAAGAAATCTATCTGTTTCAGGCTTCATCCTTCAAGGGAAATTCCAGCATCATCACAGTCCTTGGTGAGGGTTTTCTGACCCTCACTCTGCAGATGCCATGTGCTATGGGCATGAGGGTGTATGCAACTAGGAGTCCTTGGGAAGCACGGAGGGCATATCCCCTGGATCTGTGTCTGCTGGCCCACTGGTCCAGGCCATGATGACACAGCCCCTGCTGCAAGCACAAGGCAGTGACATCTCAGGACAACAGTTCCTTCCCCATGACCATAGGCAGCTGCCTACCTGAAGCAAGACTGAACTCTTTCTGGGAAATCAAGAGAGGCTTAAGCGTGGGCTCCACGACTGTCCAGATACGGGCCGCAAGAAACCTAAAGGCACATATAGGGAGGTCAGGCCACCCAGCCACGCAGTCTTCAAGGGTGGGGGACACTGGCCTCTTCTCACCAGCAGCCTCTGAGCAGGTGGCAGCAGAATGGGGAACTGTGTGTTTCCTGAGAGTCTCTGCTGGGGAATTCCTCTCAATTCCGCTCTGCTTCACTGCCCTCCCCACCTGCCTCCATTTGCCTTTCAGGACAGGATTGAGATGACCTGGAAAGGACCTTCTGGTACACCCTTTCACCTTACAGATTCAGAAACTGAGTCCAAAGAGAGGAAGTCACTCATCTGGGCACACAGACGCCTGAGAAGAACGGTCATCAATGACAAGTCGCCCAACACGCCTCAGAAAGGCCAGCCAGTGCTCTCACGCACCTTCTGGTGGCCTCTTCCGTGTGTCCATAGTGAGGGGGCATCATTCCAAGGCTCTCCTCTTGGGGACCAGGGTGGGAAAGAGTCTCAGGATGCAGCCAGGCAGACCCTGCGCATGGTTTCCTATTCTGACAGGAATCTCGCTTGACTGATTCAGTTCTCTGCACCAGCGGCAAAGTTTGCCTCTGGGGGCATAATGTTGATTATAAACTTAGCAAGACGTTCATGAGCAGGACCTGCAGGGAGAGGAGAGTGAGGTGCCCATTTTGTCTTCAGCTGACCAGCATTCAGACTGAAGTTGGGAATCGTGCTTGAACTCAGACTCAAAAAAAACCTATTGGTAGGAGCCCAGTTCCCTGAGGGCGAGAAGCCACTGGGGCTTATGGAATTTTCTCCCTCTATTAAGTTATCCTCACCTCTCTCTGCCCACTTAAATCCTCTCTTTCCTTTGGAAAGCAGTTCAAAGCTGCCTCTTCCATGAAGTCCTCCCAGACTACAATACCCATAGCTCCTCTGGGCACCCATGATGCATCCTGGGCTGCTCTGTAGAATGTGTGGATGCCTGCAGTCCTGTGACCAAACACTGAGAGTTCAAGAGGAGACCAGTGTTCTTCTTTAGTATCCTCTACAGGCTCTAGCCCGACAGACACGCAAAAGGTGTACAACAGCAACTTGCAGGTCAAGTGATTCTAGTCCCTTCTATTGAAGAAAAGTGAGCTCAGCCACATGGTTCTTGACATGCTTGTTTCTCCTGTCGGGCAGCCTGTACGTCCCACACCAGTACCCGCAGGAGTTTCCATGGAGAGGGAGTGCCTGGCGGCAAGTGGTCTACAAGGTACAAGGGCATGGCATCAGCCTTGAGTCCCACTTTCAGCAGGCTCCACGGTGTCTCCGAACCAGGCACAGTGAGGGACACAGACCAAGGGCTGTAAATCCCACATCCATCCTCCCTCCAGCTATAACAACACACACACATTGCCCTAGCACGTTCCCTCTTTTGCTCCTCTGAAGTCTCTTTTCACCCAATTCCTCCTCGATGGATAAGTCAGGATGCAGATGATTTATTGTGGGGCCCATATGAACTAGTTTTAGTCAAGCCCCGGCCTACATTCATTTCCTGCCATCACAGGTTCCCCCAAGGTCTGCTTCTAGCTCTGGGGAAAGGTAGATGAAAGCAACTCTCCACACAGGTTCTCAGAGGAATTTGAACAAGTAAAACCAAGAATGGAAAAAATGTGGCAAATCAAAGGAAAGACTGAGAGTTTTCAAGTATTGCTAGACCTCACAGAGGCCCCTGCCAACATTTAGAAAGACCCCAGAGTTTCTAGATCGTTTGTGTCAATAATAATCTGGGGACAGACTTAATGCGTGGCTTCTTTTTCCCCATGATTTGTGGTTCGTGGAGCTCAAGATCCTTGAGTCCAAAGCAGCATTTTTGTCCATTAGGCAGAGTTGCAAGCTCTGGCAGCCATGGCTCTCTCCAGCCTGCCCTTGTCAGGCTCCAGCTTGAGGCAGAGGAAACCCCCCTGGTGAAAGCTAAGGGTCTCACAGTGACATTAATTCAGCCACATTCCACACCTGTAATATTCCTGAGTAGTAGTTAAGCTTGTAAATCCATTATTTATGACACAGAATGGCATGTGCAATGCAACGCAAGAGATGTTAGCATCACTGTGAGAAACTTAACTTTTGAATTTTCTTGTTTAAAGAGGTCCACATTTTACAACTTAGGTTATGAGTCACCAAACACAGCTACTTCCATATGCAGTTCAGAGTAGTTGTTATTTAAATATAGAATTTCCTCTACCTGATTACACTGAACAAATTAAAAATGGCTCAGTCATTTGCATCCAAGTTCTGGGTTTCTTATCATCGCCCCTCGCTTCCCTATTGTAGCATTCAAATCAGGCCTTAATTGTGCTTGTGAAACAAAAACACAGGCGGCCATTTCCCTTGCAGAACAGAAAGTCATAGGCAAGCACCTGCATATCTTGCTTTGTTGGTTGGGGGAATGGGAGCGGTGAGAAGGGAAGAGAAAGAAGAATACTTCCATTTCTATGCCTCAACTTCAGTTTAGAGACTGGGACTTCGAATCTCTGTGTGTCCAGGGCACCCATCCTATTCTTAAAAACCAGCTACGCCACCAGCCTCAACACTGACATAGGAGAAGAACTAATCAGAGTGACTACAGTAAATATACTGGATTATCACAAGTCCTACTCCCTTTCTGAATTACACTGATCTGGAATCATAATCTACCACCCTCCAGTGTCGTGTTCCAAAGGGTAGAAAATTCTAAATTCAAACTTGTTCCAGGTCATTGTGAAGACACTTATGTCAAGGCAAAACAGGATGTATTTTAGCAATTTATTAGCTATATTGGTAAGTTTTAAAAAAGAGACATAAGACAGCAGGCCACCTTTCCACCTTTACCGCGCTCTGCTTCTGCTGGTGGGTCTGTTGCCTCCACACTTCCCAGCAGGGCAGCCTTGACTTCAGTCAGAACCACAGTCCCCAACTGGTTCATCTTGAAACTACACCACACCCTCCTCCAGCCTTGTGCTTCTAGATCCCTCACCAGAGCTGTCTCCCATCTCATCCCAAACCTTTCATCCTCCCAAATCTGGAGCAGCCCACCTTCCCTCAGAATCCGCCCCAAAACGTGCCACCCCTTGCAGATTTCCTCTCTCTGCACTCCTACAGGGCTCCTGCTATGCGCCAGCCTCACGCTGTGGGAAGACTTTTTATCTCCTGGTAACTTGTACCAACTTAGATCTCTACCCTTGTAGACCTCTGGGAAGGCACCTATCTCGCGTGTGTGTGCATTCCAAACTATGCCTGACAGAGTGCTGAGTTGAAGGTTAGCACTCAATAAATCTTTGCCCCTTTTTTCAGAAGAAAAGTTGGAGTTGTAATCAAGTTTTAAATGCATTTGGCCTCTAACGTAGCACCCCCACTTTCAGGCATCCAACCTGGAGGAATGTTTGTTCTATTACATAAAGATGCATGTTTAAATGAGCTCATCTATGGAAAGGGCTGAGAATGGGACCTCTGCCCGTTAGTGGGCATACTATTTTGGATTAATGGTAGCTGTTGCTGCTGTTATTGTTGTTCGGATGTTCCCTGCAATATTGTTTATAATAGAAAAATCTGGAAAGAACCTAAATGGTCAGCAATGAGAGAATCATTAAATAAGTTATGATAAATCAGTATGAATCTGTAGATTTTCACGAGAATGAACTATATTTATATGCATGAACACAGAATATGTTCATATTATGACTGTTTACCAAGAAAGATAAATTATGGAATAGCATATATTGTATAATTCTATTTTTTTAACAAAGAGCTAACTATGTAATTGCAAACATTAGCTTATCACATTCATGAAAGCAGGATAAAGTCACAATAAGAGCACAGATCCAGGACTCAACCACATGCATAGCAATCCTGGTTTTACCTCCTACTACCTATGTGAACTCAAGAAAATTACTTAATTTCTCAGTACCTCAACTTCCTCAAATGTCAGGTGGAGAAAATATTAATACCTGCCGCATAGGACAGATGTATGAGCTAAATTCATATTTGTAAAGGACTTACAACAGTGTCTGGTACATGGAAATCCTTCAACGAAAAGCAGTTGTTATCATTATGATTATCTGCAGAGGGGGAAAGATAAGAGATAAACACTGAACTATTAACCGTAGTTTCCTCTGTAGAGATAAATTGGAGGAAAAGAAACTTTTTTTTTAACTGCAGGTAGGTATAACTTACATAAAACAAGGATGCAACCTACTTGCTAGCAGGCTGCAGATTCGACTCAAAGATAACTATTACCTGAGATGTAGTATAAGATGTCAGGATGCAGGACCACAGGCCCCGGCTTCCCCATTTCTAAATCCCAGTTCAGACTCCAACCCACAGCCAGGGAAAAAACAAGAAAAAGATGTTATCACCAGTTGCTCTGTGTGTGTGTGTGTGTGTGTGTGTGTGTGTGTGTGTGTGTGTGCATGCGCATGCACACACACACACACACACACACACTCTCTCTCTCTACAACCCCATAATGTGCTAAAAAAAAAAATTGAGAACATCTGTTTGGGGTGGGGGAGAAGCATCAATTACTATTTTGAACTGAAAGGGAACAGGAAGTAAGTTTGGCAACCAATGTATTTTTATTCCTACATCTTGACTGCCAAGGTGGGATCCAGTGCAGCTTTAATAATCATCTTCCTGTGGTAGAAGATGGGTCTAAGTCCTACTAAGGACTAGTCAGTCTACCTTGAAAAATCCTTCTCTTTGTAGACAACTTCCCAGTCAGTCCCAGCCCATAGCATTCAACTTAGAGAAATACTCAGTCCTTCTGTCTCCTGAAAGCACTCCTCCTGGTGACCCATGCTGTGAACTAACGTGTCTGTTACCCAAGGCCCAAGTACACTGAGAACAGGACACTTCTGGGTACAACATCAGCTCGACCCAATACCAACTCCAAATTTCTTAGTCAGATTCTAGGCCTATCCTACTACTCCCTCCAAGATCCTCTCTATTTTGGGGGATGTTACCAGACAGTCCAAGTGCTTGTCCTCTGACCTTTTGCTTTCCCCTCTTTTGGTGCTGGTGTTCTCCTTACATTTGCCATTTTTGAGCATCACTTCTTCTGCTCTTCACAAAACTACTTTTCGCTATTTCTTCAGGCCTACGCAACACTCCCACGTCCTGCTCCCTGACCAATGCATAATGATTTCTATGCTCTCTCCACTCTGTATCCCTCATCCTGTGCTCAGCAAGTAACACAAGTCATATGGGTTGCCCTCTGAATGGGTAGAGATTATCTCCTCATCCAGATTGCAAATGACTGAAAGGAAGGACTCTTGTCAATGTTCTTTTCCTTCTTGTATAGAGTAGGGGGCAAGTAGAGAGCAGTTGGGAATTGGGCTAAGGGGAGGTAAGAATCTTTCCTCAGAGAGCTAGAGTGAAGTTTCGTTTAGCAGTGAAATAAATCTATTGACAGCTTGCTAACTTCTTATGACAATGTTTTCTTATTTTCCTTCTTGTTTATTTTTCTAGGAGGAAGGGTGGGGGTGGTGGATTGTTAAAAAATTAAATCAAAAACTTTCAACTCCAACAAGATTTTTCTCAAACATCAATATTTCTAAAATTAGACAGAACTGACCAGGATTTTTAACGGCTTGACTTTCATAGGAGATGCAAGATAGTTGAAATCTATTTAAATGCCTTTCTTAGGGAATTGGAGCAGCAGACAATGCATCAGATGCCAGAAGTCCATTTAAATATTATACTAAGGGAAGGGGATTCATTTGGTCAAGCTGCTAAAATGAGCAAGCAGGGACAGAAATGCCCTGGAGAAGTGCTGAGTGTCTCATCTTGAATCCATTTATTGAGTAAACACATTTATTTACCAAGTTTAGTACTTCAACTATTTCCTGGAATCAGTATTTGCACAAATCTCGGCCAGGATAGACAACTGGAATTAAAAAGTGACCAAGACTATAAAATTAAGTTGACACTCTTCTGTTTTCTTGTTTAGAAACACAAAACAAAAATACTAATCAAATTGGAAGTTTATACAGTATTTCAGCCTAAAGCTTCAAAATTGTCACAGTGCACTGGCAAACAGCAGCCTCTTGTGCCTCCAGCCCCAATGTGCTTGCAATGATGGTTCAGGCTGCAGCTGTTTATGAGCTTAAAATACAAACATACTAACTCCTTTCTTCTGCAGGAAGAACTTGCATTCCCCACTGACACCTACCGCTGTCTTACAGATGGGCCTTGCACTGAGATTTCAAACATTCTACAGGAAACATATAGACACACATGCCCTGTTCAGGCCCCACACTACCCAATCACTTTTTAAATAGCTTTTCCAGGAGGATACCAGGAAAAGGTTCCATTTAACTACCACCTGCACGTGGCCAGGATATGACTGGCTTGACAATCTACAGCCTCTCCAGTCCTACAGGGGTCCTGGGTAACTCTGCCCTCTGCCTGGTTAGATGACCCCTAAGGGTATAGGATTGGGTGTTTGGTATCCTGAGTTTCCTGTGGCCAGCAGAGGCAGGAAGACCACACAGTATCAGACATAAAATCCCACACGATGAGGTGTGGCACAACAGACCTACTGTGCTGGCAACTGAAGCTAGCTGGTGAGAATGTTGCTTAATGGCTCCACAACTCACCAGCTGTTTCATTACTGAAAAACCCCGCTCCTCGCCTCTGAGTATCAGAACTCCGGCAGGTAGGTCTGACTCTTCCCCACAGCTCTCAGAGGTTACAGGAGACCTGTCTTCCCTCATAAACTCTTTCAGCAGCAGCCTGCCCTGCTCCCCCTATATTGTCAACAGTTCATAGCTGAAGCCTCAGTGGAATATCCCATCCAATTTCCCATAAAATGGGACATGAAAATAAACACACATATTGTATGTTGGTTTACATTTCCTGCACAGACCCAGCAGGGGCGACAGGAAAGACATTAAGGAAACTATTTCTAAAGCAATGGGCTACATTTTAGCAAGAATACTCTCACTGACCCTAAAAAGAAAGCCATTCAGATGGCTAAAATCTCATATAATTCTTTGAAAACGTTCTTGAACATTCCCATTTTAATTTCCCAAATCAATATGGCTTGTTAGTGCCCCATGCTCGATGACAACATTTCATATTGATGGGAAGGAGGCACGAACATTTTTCTATTGAATGGAAAATTTGGGTATTTTTAAGGACATTATTCCAGGAGAGAAAAAGGTCTTAAGTCCACTGTACCTGACAGAGTATTGCTTTGTTCCTAGAAGGCTGGTTTCTCTTGACATCTCTGCCCTCATTAAAAAAGCATATCACAGTTGTCACCTTTATGTTTTCAGTCATGTGGTTTCAAGCCCCCAAACAGAATGTTGGCGTTTATTTTTCTTCTGAAGAAAAAGAACCCTGTTTGCACGCACACTCAATGCCAAAAATCCAAGAGAACATTCTTGTCACACTCCGCTAATTCAGAGCACCTGGGAAGGTCTGAGTTAGTGAGATGCTGGACTAGAGAACAATAAAAGCTACTTTATTTCTTTCAAATAAATACACTATTAACTAGATAACAATCAGTTGCCATTAGCACATTAAAGTTGTATGTCAGTAGTGCTACTAAAGTGCTAGGAAATAGTTTGTGCTCAGGTAGATAAATGGTCCCTCCTACAGTCTTGTTCACACTGCTAATTTGCTCAGCAAACCCTTTCATGGAACGTGCAAACACCAGATCCAGGAGCCACGCCAGGGAAGTGCGCCTGCAACTGAATGCCACTTTGAGTTAACAATGCATCTTCCACCACAACAGAGCTATTTTACCACACCTGAGAACCTAGAAAAGAACAAAAAAAAAAAAAAAAAAAAGGAAGGATTATATGTAATATCATTGCCTTTCTCAGCAACGACCTTCCTCTGATGAAGATGAAATGCTCATTCCACAACCCAAATGGCAAAAGAAACTGATATTTCCTTCCGCTGACCATCCTTCCACATCCTTCTCCACGCTAGCCATCACCTGCCTTGTGGCCTGAAGCCTTCCCTCTCTCCTACTCCTAAACTTCTTCCTCTGATGAAAGGAAGGTGAAGTGTGGGGTGCCTGGATCTGGGCCTCTTTCTATTATCTGTAGTCATATTTCTCCACCTTCGCAACTTCATGCCACTGAATAATAACATGAGTGTGGAACCATTACTATGGAGGGTTGACCACAGTTGGTATCCATGATCAACTCTACACTAGCCTGAAAGAGAAATTTACTCTTTTCTCATCTCAGAAGGCAAAACTTGAAAGACCAAGGTCAGATTGTAGGGCTACAAGACTAAGGAGACTACTGGACTGCATTTTGGGTCATGCCCTATAGGTGGAAGGGCTCGAAGGGTCCTGTTAACCCATACTTGGTGGAGCAGATTTCATCATGACCATGGGTTTCACACTGGGGCATAGTGTCAAAGCTCAGTGGAAATCAACAGGATGTCTTTGCCAAGAGTGTCCACTCTGCATATCTCTCATGAGCTTACTTTAAGATCTGATGTTCAGGTTAAATAGCTTTCAATACATCACAACTATCCTAATGCATGAAGGAATTCCCAATAGCAATTAGGAGGAAATCTAGAACACGAGAAGCTGAAATAGTCCACACACAAATGACAAGTCCCCAGATGACTATAGATGGATTACACACACATCTAGACATTTTTACAAACCACTGAGAGTTAAAGTTGACCAAAGTTTTTGTCTTTCTTATACCTGCATATAATATAACTGTCGAAATCTAGCACCATTATTAAGGGTGACTAAATTTGATGTTATATATATGCAAGAAGATCCACGCTCCAAAGATAATAAGATTCACTGTCAGACAAATCTTTCTCAGTTCTGATTAAAAAAAAAAACCTCAGTAGGGTAATTGGTTCAAGGATCAAGCAACTTTCCTCCCTTCATACAGACAGGAGTGAAATCATACTTCCAGGGGTTTAGATGGAGGCTCAAGTAGAGAATCCAAAGCAGAAGTTTGAAGCTTCCTGATTTTTTTAAATGAATACAAAATTTACATTTGAATCCATAAAGTAGTAATGATCTTACCATTAATTAGCATCTCCTAAAAAAAAAATCCTGAAACGAAATAAATTCTCCAGGGAAGTGGTCATGTTGATACTATAGCCCTGAAGTTTACCCAATATGCCAGCAGTTCACTCCAACACACTCCAGTTTGAGAGGAAAAGCAACAAGGGAGCCAAATTTGAATTCTGAAATCTTGGAAAGAGAAGTGAAAGCAATGCTTACCAAAGTAGGGAGAGACCAAAAAGGGGATACCAATTGTGTTTGTGTGTATGTGTGTATAGTCCATAACCATTTTCCATGGCCACTGCTATAAAATGATCGAAGTTTTATGTTGGCTTGTCATGAGGTTTCACACTAAACTGTGTTCATTTGGCACATGAAAAGGTTTCTCCCCTAGGGACCATCAGCACTTAGCTTAGAAATAGGCTCTGAGAACACTTTGAGAACTTCATACAGAGAAGCTGAACCCCTTGATCCCTTAATACACCTAAATTCTGATGAGTCACAGAAGGTATCAAAGCAAGACACGAAATTCTGGAGAGACTATCAACTTGGCATTTCCAGTTCACATGGAGATGTTAATTCCACTAATCAAAGAGAAGTACAGAAAGGCACTCATTATAAAAAACAGAAGCCCAAAATGAATTATATTATGGGTTGGTCTCAGATGGATTTCTCTGAATTTATTACCTTAGAAAGCTCAGCACAGATCTAAGTCTTCCACCCAAGACAGTAACTAATAGAAAGCAGCATCTTGGAGCAAATCCCCATGGGTCATGGTGAACTCTTAACTGGGTAGCAACTGTGCAAACCCTACAACAAAGGAAAAATAATCACTGGGAGAAGCAGGTTAAGGTAGTCATGTGTGAATACAAGACTATTTCAAACTTCAGTTTTATAGGATAATGTGATATATGATAGGATGAAAGCTGGTAAAAAAAAAAAAAATAACAGGGAGAAAATGGAAGTAAAGGAGTCAGGGAGGAGTAAGAAATAGTGGGAAAGACCCACAGCCCAGAAGACAGAAAGCAAGACGAAGCCAGGTGGTGGGAATGGGGGAAAATTGCCACCAAGTCCTTTACTTGGAGTCACATTGCTTAAATTTAGCTATGACTTTAAAAGTTACCCAGTTGGTGGGTGGCAGGTATAGAAATAAACCTAAACCTGGAACTTTAGAAGATAGACCTTACATTTGATTTGTAATTCAATCCACCTTCTTGAAACAAACGGCAACTATCATACTCCCCTGGTCACAGCTCGTGTCATGATTAAATTTGTAGAAAGTGTAAATAAAGGCATTATTATACCAAGGGAAGAGTATGGTCAACAGATTTATTTACTAAAGTTATGAGCACCATTTTGTCTATTTCATCCCAAAGTTAGACATCAAAATAAACCTCTCAGTAAATATCTCTCTCTCTCTCTCTCTCTCTCTCTCTCTCTCTCTCTCTCTCTCTCTCTCTCTCTCTCTCTCTCTCTCTCTCTCTCTCTC